>JBBPBX010029990.1:0-35498 GCA_038048925.1 Garcialebias charrua
ACAGGTGTATCAAAGTGGACACGGTCATGCCCACTACATCTCCCCCTTTTGGAAGCCATCGCCAGTCCTTGGGGATGGGGTCCAACACGAAAGGAAACCTTGAACTGTCTTTGATCTTGAAGTAATCCAGCAAGTGGAAAAGAAAAATCAAAATTATAATCCCATAAAGTTTTTGGAAATTCCATACTGTTCGGAGGTAATCCCATTGCGAAAAGCTTTTAATCCCTTGGAAAACTGAGTCTGTTAACTCTTGGAAAACAAAGTCTGTGATCCTTTGGAAAACAAAGTCTTATAATCCACAGCGGTAATTCCACAGCAGTAATTCCACAACGATTAGTTTTGTTGATTGATCAGCAACAATTGTTTTCATAATCAGCATGTAGAGGGGATCCCTCGATTGACGCAGAGGAGGCGACCCTTGGATGAAGGTTGAAGACCAAGCGTTGGAGCTGCAGGTCCCCACATCGAAGGTTGTTGGCTGGTTGGCTTCCAGTCAGTGCCACTCTGGTTCTATGTGTCATGCAATTATGTGGTTTTTAGGTGGGCTTATGATTGGGATTTTACATTAGGCCCTACCTATATGCACCTGGTATGTAAGCTATCATGGTTTAGATCAGCTACAATTACCAATTAAGGGGTGGATCAATTCTGTAAAATTAGATATAGGGATCTATACCTATAAAATTTTGGAGGGCTTCTGTAACGAAGGCCTCTAATTCCAAACTATTCCTCCATTCATTACTTAGTTTAGGTTAAACTAAAATAGAAAAATGAAATATAGTTTGATCTAAATGTCTGTTGTCTTTTAGACGCACGACGTAGGATTTGGTATTCCTAATAAATTTGAAGTCTATGGCGAGACTCATCAAAATGAATAGATAATCTAGAATAGAAACGATCGAATCGGTTCAATTTAGAAATTGTGAGACCAGTGTAGTTTATGGTACCTTGAGTAGCTTTAAACTACATTGACTCTTCGACGATTGAGATTTAACAAAACGAACTGCATGTTGGCATAGTTAAATCCATATCATTCATTAACCAATGTTAATACAAAACCTTTTTGGCTGGGAGTGTTCAGAACCAAAACAATATCTCAACTAATGACAACAGTAATGACTAAACAACAAGGAAACAACGTTTCACTGCTTCGACACACTCTTGTCGTCAGATTCCAAAGTGCAACACACAAGAAAACAGGTCTCAACTTTATGACCGAGGTCAAATTAAATCTCGTGGATTTAAACGGTTGTTAAAGTGAAACTAAACCCAAATTTAACTTTTTTTAGCTGATAAACTCCCTAGAATGTGTTTAAAATGTTTCTGAGCACTATTTTTGAGTTATTTTTCATGTATTTGTTCGTATTAGTTAAAATCGGCAATATTTGGTCTAAAAACGAGTATCTGTAGTCCTATGGGTTGAACTGTGGTATTGCACCCTGACTTTCTCATTAGTTTACGTTTCGCACAGTCATTAATTTTCGCACGATGTCGTCACAGCCTCTGCTGCCTCAGTATAAAAGTGGAGCCACTCCCCCGAGAAGGTCACTCCCAGGTCACTCCCCCTCCAGAGTTCAGGGGTTGGATTAGCGATTAGCAACATAGCATTAGCATAGAAGAGCCACGATGTTCCAAGAAAGCTCTTCAAACTGATGTTCACCCACCCTTACACCATCAGGTTACAATCCGTTTGGAGGTGAGTACCATTTTACACCCTTCCATTCCATAATTTATCTTTTGAGTACATGACGTGTTTCTTCATGTGCTGTGTTTGCGACCTGCAGCTTTGCTTCGGTGTGGCCCCACAAGGTCGTGGCGTTTTTATCTGTTGCTGATCAACGTTAGTTTGTGGTTGTGTTTAAATGCTCAAAATCTAGTGTTTCTTATGAACACCGCAGAGTGTGTGAACTCTTATGAACTCTGATAAAGAAGACCGTGACATAAAAAAACAATGGAGACTAGCTGGCGCTAATTTTAGCTGTTGTACTAGTTACAGTACGATGTTTTAGACACGGTGTACTTTTGCTGCAAATAATAATGTTGTGCATCAAAGGTATTTATAAAATAATGTGTACTTGTGAATGAGTATCATGGGCAGCAGTATTTATTTTGCACTGGGTCATCTGTTTAACAGATCAACAAAGTGAAAACAAGTACAGTATGCTTGTTTGTAAGGTGATTAAAATGTGTTGTTCTTTTTTTATTTCCATGAGGCGTTCCACATCCAATCTGAGCCGTGCTTCACAGACATCAAGCATCAAGGAGACATGTAGACATGTCACTTTGGAGGTGACATATGAGAGCTGATTCACCAGGTACATGTATTCATGTTTTATTTATTACTTTTGTACCCTACCCTCTGTCTGCAGGTATTAATATTATTAATTATGTTTTTATTATTTTATTTATTACTTTTATTATGGCGGACATTTATATAAAAAAAGTTTAAAAAAGTTTATGCAACATTAATTCTTGTTTATTTGTTCATTGCTACCTGTCCCAACATTTTGGGGATTTGTTGACACTGTGAAATTTTGAATCAACATCTTTCTCCATTGAAATGTTACATTTACTCAGATTAAACTTTTGATCTTTTCTCTTTTCAGGACTGCAAATATCCAGGGTCGGGATGGAGTGAGGGAAGTCGACCGCTGCATCGTGTCCCAGATTTGTCCTCATGCATGAGGGAAAAAATAAATAAACAAATTGATTACAAAAACTAGTTGTCTATGATTCATTTTATTAACAGTAAGTTACTTCAAAACAACAAAAGGTTCTGAAAACACATGGGACACCACCCCAGCTCCTCTGTTTGGACGCAGTGGACAGCAGAACGAGGAGTCCCAACCACCTTCAGGATGCCCCACCTTCCAGCCAGAAACGAACACCAGGGTCTCAGCTGTACCAACATTGTCGTGGATGCAGGTCTCAGGAGATGAAGCTCTGGCCGAGACTCTGCATCATCTTCTTGGGTTAAAGTAATCCTGGCTGCAATTACTCTGTGTGGCTGCTGGGTGCTTTGAGTCATCACAGTTATCTGAAAAGAACATTTTAAAGGATACACAGTACATGTATTGTTAAATTTATTGCAATTGGTTTGGTTTGCATTAAGAAATATTTTCTCAATATTTTCTCATTAATCTTATCAGCTGTGCTGTGCCCAGTTTTGATTAGCTGACACATAGCTTAAACAAATACTGTATACATGTCCTAACAAATATATATTGTACAAGCTTATCTAATGTTTCTAAACACGGATACAGTATTTGGAAACCAAATAAAAGATTTTACCACTGTTTGGTGCTAATTAATAGTCAATTCAAAAAACAATGTGTGTTTAGTTCTGGGTTGCATAACAAAAATAAGCCAAAGCGTCAAACAAACCCTACCCTATAGAGGGTAGGAAAAATCAATATTTTATAATAAAATTTATTATGAAACGTTACTTTTGGAATGTGCTAAGTAATAAGATGTGGCAAATTAAAATGACAAAAACACAGCTGTACACCGCATGCCATGCAGCTAAACAGGTTTTTAATGTGTTCTGTGTTCAGAAGCATACGCATAAGCTGTGTGTGTGTGTGATTAAATGCACGCAACAACATTTTACAACTGTTATTTTGGTAAAAGTTTAGGTATTTACTTACTGAAGACGTGACTATCCGCCATTTTGAAATCTAATCTTGGGGAGGGGTGGGAGTTTACCACTAGAGGGGGCGTGAACACAGGACAACCTCAACCTCCTCCCCTGCTCGACTCTCGACACGCCTATTTTGAGGGAAAATTTCAAACTGCTTCGGGGGAGGAGTTACCGATCCACAGGGTGTGGAGTCGCTCTTTAAGGTTAGTTTTTTGTTGTGGGTTTTAGGCTTAGCGTTTCTAAGTTCTAATTGGACAATGCGACTTATAGGGTGGAAAATACGGTAGTTCAAACCTGATTAGTTTATTTACTAACTTGTGTTTGTACGACCTTATTATCCCATGAAGTCGGTGAGTTTGTGAGATCTTTGTCTTTTGTGGAGTCATTGAACGCCTTGTAAGGTTTGATCTGATTTCGATGTACCCATTTAGCAATTGGCTCTTTGCGGCCTTTGCTGATTTTGATTTCGTAGACGACTGAGGACACTTTGTCTGTTATCAGATGAGGTCCAGTCCACCTGGGCATTAGTTTGCGGGCGAGAGTTCCGGTCTCGGACCCTCCTTTCCCGGTTGCTGGAGCGAACGTATAGTACCAGACTCTGTCTCCCACTTGGAGTTCATTGTGAGAGGCCTTTTGGTCATAGTACGCCTTACGTCCTTCAGCGGATCTTTCCAGGTTTTTCTGGGCGAAAGCAAAAGTGTTTCTGAGGTGTACATTCAAATCTTTGTCTTTGGCATGGCCTAACATCACCCCCCTTTGGTCATGGGGGACCACGAGCACAGGTGAGGACGTCCGTCCATGGGCACAAGTTAGGATGCCACCGTTTAGTTTAAGCTGTTCGCGCAGCTGAGAGAAGACGGTACACAGGAATCGTTTAGGTTTTGGCCAACGTATCTTCTTACGTTTACCTCTTTCCGTGTAATTCAGGTGTGTCACAACGGTCGGCGCAGTCGCAGGTGTGTCTGATTGTACAGACTGCGACGGGTCACCGTCGTTGTGTATGTCTTCCCACCTCTCGACTGAAGAGGGGCTCTTTGAGTCTGTAAAAACTATGTCATTTCTGACTAGTTCTAGGCTCAAATGTTCCTGAACCAAGGTTTCATCGAAAGCTTGGCTGATAGCCGATTTACCTGTCCCAGGGGACAGTACAGCAACCTCGGTGTGGGGTCCTTGGATCTCCACACCTTTCTCTACCTGTGGTAGGTAATGTGAGTTTGCCCCCTTCTTGTCTGATGAGGGGTCCTCGTAATCTGCAACAATGATGTCCAAGTGACTGTCAGCGTTTGGATGACTGTCATTTTCTGGACTCAGATGCCCTTGAACCAAGGTTTCATTGAAAGCTTGGTTGATTGCCGAATTACCTGTCCCAGAGGACAGTACAGCGTCTTCGGTGTGGGATCCTTGGATCTCAACACCTTTCACTACCTGTGGTAGGCAGTGGTCAGGGAGTGCTGAATGTGTCAGCTCACAGAGGAGGTTCTCTTGTTGGGCCAGAGTTTGGTCCAACTTTTGGGTCTCTTCTGTCTCACCTGTAGTTGAAGGTTCACTTACCGGGCTCTCGTCCTCGGATGAGCAGTCCCTTGTGTCCTCTGCGGTACCTGCGGTTAGGCAGTCTGTATCACAACTAGGAGGCACTTTTATTGGCAGGGGTTTTCTCACTGTGCTCCACATTTTCTGTTGACCATAATCTACAATCGCGCCGAAGCGGTTTATAAAATCTTGGCCAACCAGAAATGGGAATGAGTCAAGTTTAGACACGTACACCGGGTGGTGTAGTGTCATTTCGCCAATCTGCATGTGAACCATAGCTATAGCTGTTAGGGTTGTTCTCGTCTCTGCGAGACCCTGTAGCTCAATAGCACATTTCTCAAAGGGTATTTGCCTGTCAACACCGTTAGCGGCGGTCCTCAGCTCCTCGAACAGCTTGGCCGACATAATGGTTATATCAGAACTGCCATCCAGGAGGGCTTCACGCTCAAGGACACCTTCCAGTGTGATAGGCAGGTAAGCTTTCTTAGCCACCCCCCTTTGTATAAAGTTACACAGAAACCTCACAGGTCTTGGCCCACGTTTCTGTTCACGTGTAACTCTGGCTGTGTAATCTTGTTCACTGTCAGCATCTTGTTGGCTGTCAGCATCATGACCTTCAGGATGTTGTTGTGTGTCAGCAATTGGTTTGCTGTCAACATCCATGGCAATGTTGGTAGTAGTGTGCGCTGAGTTATTTGTGTGCTCCGAGTCTTTGTGAAAGACAGTGCTACACATCGCTCCAGGTTGGTCAATGTTGATAGTGTCATTATCAATGATAACGCCACTCATTGTATCAGGTTGGTCAAGCACAGTAACATTCAAATCTACTGACAAACTACTTACTTCCTCTGTCTCTTCCGAGCATAGAGGTGTTGGGCCATTATTCCGGGACATTCGTGACTCTTTGCCTGTCTCGAACTGTTCTGTTCGAGGCGCGGGAGGTGCAGTTCCAAGGCTCGGGAGTTTCTGTTGGGACCACGCATAGTTACATGAGTATAGGTCCTCATCCTTCAATTTCTTTTGAAGTCCACCCACCGATGGACCTTGGTTTTCACCCACCTGGTTCGATCTGAACCATTGTGGGTCTCTTAGAGAGTGAACACCTACCTTTTGTGGTTCGTTGCTTGTCTCAGATTTTCCAATCTGAGGTGCTTCAGGGGCGGGGCTCCCTTTAAACCATTTTGAGTCACTGTTCCAGCTGGTACCAACATTTCGGTGTATGTCAGTTTGAAAATCTTGTTCATTCTTGCTAGTATTATCCAACTCTTTTAACAACCGACGTAAGTGCTCTACCTCTCCCGAGGTCAGAGGGCCTTTGAGACGACGGTGTTTATTCTCGCTTGTATTATCCAACTCTTTTAACACCCGACGTAAGTACTCTACCTCTTCCGAGGTCAGAGGGCCTTTGAGACGACGGTGTTTATTCTCGCTTTCTATAGGAGAGAGAACCTCTCCTATTTTTAGCGACTGTGATACGACCTTTTGACCTGGGCACACCTCAGAGGGTGTTTTGTTTTGCATGTGAGCCTCAACAGCAGTTACAGCGCACTGTTTCATCACTGATTGTTTAAACTGATGTTGTAGCTCAAGGCCTTTTTTGAGAAGTTTTTCTCTTTGTCGTTTGCTCTTCTGCCATATCAATTCAATCTTTGCTTTGAGCAGCTGGTTATTTGTGTGCTCTGAGTCATCAAAGACAATGTCACGCATTGTACCAGTTCGGTCATCCTCTGTATCATTCAAGTTTTCAAACAACCAACTTATGTCCACTATCTCCTCAGAGCTTAGAGGTATGTTGCCTTTTTTCTGGAACTTCTGTGATTTTTTGCCGGTCTCGGACTGTTCCGTTCGAGGGGCAGGAGGGGCTTGTCCTTGAACTGGGGGTTCCTGTTCGGACCCCCTTTTGTGATATGGTTTACTTTTGTGACCATCTTTCTTATCTTTAGGACGTGCGCCCCCCTTTTGAAATCGTTTTCCGTACTCTGGGTCTTGTCTGAGCCACTGCGGTTCATAGTTCCAGCGGGCATCAACATGTCGTGGATTGTTAGTTTGAAAAACATGTTTCTTCTCGCCTTTTTTAGGAGAGGGAGTTGATGAACTTGTCCCTTCCAGCTCCAGCGAGTGGGATTTGACCTTTTCTTGGTAATGTAGTTCACGCTCTGGTTTTGTTTTTAACCAGATCGGGTCAGGGAGTTGACGAACATCAAAACCATTTATAGCACACCGTTTTATTTTAAGCTGTTCAATCTCACGTTTTAACTCAAGTTTCTCTTGTTGAAAATTTTCTCTTCCGCGAATGTTATTTTGCATTAACCATTCAAGCATTGCTGTGAGCAGCTGTAAAGCTTCATCATAATTGTCATCTCCCATCTTTTAGTTTTGATTTTGTTTGAATCAATAAGACGGTATTTATTATAGTGTATGCAAATAAATGCTTTCTTAGCGGTGAGTTATTTAACTAAAACAGCTTTCTGGGTTTATTCCTGTAATCTATAAACAAGTCTTTCATTCATTCAGTACCTTTTTATTTATTTTAGGTTTTACCTTCAATGAAAAGTGTTGTAAGTTATAGCCTTTGTGGCCGTATTAACTTAATAGACCTATCTTTTAAAACAATTACTATTAAACCACGCTTAATGTTTTCTGTCTTTCACTCAAACGCCTTTTTAAAGATTTCAAATAAATGTAATGTTCACACTAAAATGTTAGCAGATTTTGTTTTATTTTGCTCCAAGAGAATGTATCTGGAGTGAGAAGTGTAATTTTGTTTGTTATTTTAAACTTTTTATTTAAAATAAACTGGAGTCATTAATTGTACACAGAAAAACGTTAAAAATGCCATTTTTAACTAAAAGTGTACAGTGTACACCAATTCTGTGTAAAATTCAGAGATGTGAAGAGCTTAATGTGGAAATGCTCTGTTCTCCATCATTTTTTTAATTTATTTAATTTATTTAATTTGAAAATCAAATAAAATATGGCTTATTGAGTGTTATTTTAAATCCCTTCAGTATTTAAAATGAGCATGAATCGTTTGTCTGTACCTCTGTTATTCTAAAATTTGTATTTAGAATAAACAGGAGTTTTTGTTTGTGTACAGAACAACTTTAAAAGCTGGTAATTCACCATAAAAATGCTGACTTCTCATGATGTTCTATGAGAAAACTCATCTGTTAACGTCTTTTAACCAAAAGGGGGCAGATTCAAGTCTTAAACTTATCACGAGGTGACCTTTTCTTTCTACTTCCGGCAGCTAGAGACGGCTTGGTTGACTTCTTGCAGCCTAGCCGTTAGCTTGCGAGTAGCATCTAACAACTCGGTAAAAATATCAACATTGGAAAGAGTTTGAGCCAGTATGTGATAAACGCCCGAACTGCGTTCTTGTCAGAGACACATCTGTATGATTAGACAGTTTAGATGGCTTTAATTGAGTTTTTAAACTTTTAGTGAGATCTCCGTTTGTCTTGTGTTGAGGGACACGTAGTCTGAAGACAGGAAGGGGGCAAGCCGACGCAGCAGCGTGCGTGGCGCGTCACCAGCTTCCAGCGAGGCGGAGCTCGCTACTCAGATACGTGACGTCAACCAATCAATCACAGCGCTTGTAGTTCATTTCCCAAGCAACCATGGTGAATGTAGTTTTATTACCTTCAACCAGTGCAGTGCCGGAAATGACGACAAAGTGGGTTGTTCGCAACAGCGTGCGTTCCCAAATCAGCGAATCAGCGTTCGCTACGAGAGTGATTGACAGCTCACAGCCCTCGTTCATCCAATCACAGCTCATAAACAAAACGTGTTGGACACGTAGCTCTTTAACGTTACCTTAGCACAACAGAACACAACTTTATAGACTCTTAAACAACTCAAACGCTTCAAATTAACTTCCCAAAATTCTGAAACGTGGCAATCACATTTAAAACAGGCACAACTTAGCTACGCTTAGTAACCAGCACGTCAACTGTAACACAACACGGACTCTCTTCGGAGCCGCGTTCAAGGTCGGTTCCAGTCCACTTTTTCATGGAGCAGAAACTCTGGTCTGAACAGAACCACTATCCGACAACGTTCTAACAGTAATATGCATTCTTGACCTGCTCTAACATGTAAAAATACCAGCACAGCAATCTTGTAGATGTTAAATTAGCTTTTCAGGCAATTTGACTCGGCGGTCATTTTGCAGTGAGATTGCCTCAGCTTGTGCACAACGTAATCTGGACCGGGTCCTTATCAGAACCACCAGACACTTCCAACACAGCGTGACAGATCCCCACCAAACTACTTATAGCGTTTCAAAAGTTGAACAAATAACAATTTCAGCTTCAAATGTCATTAACTGCAGTCCTGCAATCGTTCTGAACACTTTTCCAGCCAAAATAATTAATCTGTTAGAGTCTAAAACTTGGATCCTAATATGCAAACATGACGTTACAGTTCATGAGAGATCACAGATTTATGAATAATCTTTCAGAAAACTCGTACGGCCACCAGATGAAGTAAACATGAGGGAGACCACATATTGTGTCTTTTTAAACACATACGGTGTCACCCAGATGTAAAGGATTATGAGGAGGTCAATATTAATACTGACCTCTTTACCTTAATTAATTTACTTATTCAGATTGAATAGTAATTTCACGGATTCTTTTCTTTTTCAGTTTACCCAATATTTCTGTGATCTTTATGATGGATAAATAAAACAGAAGCCATAGAGTGACAATGGACATTAACTTAGTTTGATATGTCAAAGAGACACTATCATTTATTTAAAATGAATCAACTAAAATCAACACCATTACACTTGATTGACATGATTTCACTTTCTTTCAAATTAATACGTCAGCACACTTAAATTCAACACAACAGACTTCAATACTGGATGTTAAACATATTTAGTCTGTGGGCTCTTTAGCTTAAAATAGTTTCCAGCTTAGAATTGAGGGAAAAAGATAGGAGGAAAGATGGAGAGATGGGTTAAAGGAAATTATCTTGAGCATGTTACCAAAGTGACACTTCTCATCAGATTTCTGCTAAAATCCAGGTACGTTTGTAAACAGCTCTTTACCTTTCGACGACGAGTCTGATAAAGAGATGACACCAGCCTGTAAGATGCACAGTCCTTCAGGCCCAGTTGTCCGAACTGGTTATTCGTTTACGTTTTCAACGTCTCCTGGGTTCCGCTTGGTCATCAGAAAATATGTCAGCTCCTGGCCTCTGACTTCAAGATAAGCTTATTCCAGGAAGGAATAAACAAAGTTTTGAGCTTACGCTCGTTAGAAATGGATTCATAACAGCATGTTATACAATCCTTAGCTGAATGACTGTCCTTGGCGGGTGACAGGCATTCATTCAGCTCTTTGGGATGTCTCCATGTCTTGAAGTTCCCAGAAACTCTTAGGAACTAACTCGTTCCTTCAAAACTCTTCCGTTCTAGCAACAGCTTAGAACTTAAGGAAGGATCTAAGAGATGAGAAAGACTTATGTCTTTTTCAATGGTCCGTGGACCAGTCGAGCAATTCACTTGCCGTTATCACGACCCAAGGTTACAGCCCGAGCAGAGGGAAATTGTTTAGGAAAAAGACAGAGAAGCTGGAGTCGTTCTCATAAAACAACAGATTAACTGTCTTCTGCCTTTCTAAACAAAGCGGCCGGGTCTCTGTGACCCGAGACTTCAACTTTAACACAGCAGTGAACACAGTTTAACTCTTACAGAATAACACAGCTTAAAAGCACACATCATGAAAATGACAAAATGTTATTCTTTTGATTACATTAGAATAAAATTAAAGAAGCCAATAGTCTCTTTTGGTGACTATGTTCTCAGATTTCAACTAATGGAATAATTTGTAGTAAATGTCTTGTTTTACTGAGAGGTCAGTAAAGGTCATCTCTGGAACAGTTCAAACACACACAGGCGTATCAAAGTGGACACGGTCATGCCCACTACACAGGTTTAAGAAAGCAGCAATTAAAATTGGTACTGCTCCTGCTCGGATTAGCCATCAGCTGTTCTTTTTCTCTTAACTGAGATTGTTCAAAGAGCCAACTGCAAAAGGTGAAGGCCTACTGTACATTGATTTTTTTTGTAATTTTTCCAACAAATTTCACTTCAAGTTATAAGAATTTATACTTTGAAGGCAGAATGCATAACTTGGTCATATTATTAGACCTCAAGCAGCTGTCGCAGGCCAAGTCAAACGCAGCTATTGGAACTGTGCAAACAAAAAAATAAAAAATGTGAAGGAGTTTTGTGTGGAGTATGGAACAGGACTTCACAAAACAAAACTGCACACGTGACATATTAAATTACACAAACATTTCTACTACTGCTGTAGAGAATTGCTAAAATAAATGCTGCATAATTCAACAATCTTTCTCCAACCACATAAAGACTGTTTAAAATCAATTCAGTTCAGTCTATTTATATAGCGCCAAGTCTCAACAGAAGTCATATCAGGGCACTGAACAGAAACATTCATATATAAAAATAATAATTTAACATTATTTATCTGAGGAGCAGACTGCTTTGAATTTAACTTGATCGCAGAACTCACATATTGAGCAAGCATGAAGGTAACAGTGGAAAGGAAAAACTCACATATTGAGCAAGCATGAAGGTAACAGTGGAAAGGAAAAACTCCATCATGAGGAAGAAACCTTTAGCAGAACCAGGTTCAGGACAAGTGACCAGCTACTTCTACCAGCTGGGTTTGAGAAGAACAGATACACAATGGCAGGTCAAGAATGACATGCTGAGATATAAATAATATCAAATGAAAACTATTCAATTTTAACAATTCAGGAATTAATTTGAGGAAATGAGGCCAGTTTTGGACATTGTGTCAGTCTTACAGACAGAAACTGGAAGTTGGTTCCACAAGAGAGGAGCCTGATAACTGAAAGATCTTCCTTCCATTCTGCTTTTGGAAACTCTAGGAACTGCGAGTAAGCCTGTAGTCTGAGAGAGAAGTGCCCTGTTGGGAAAAAATGGAACAATAGGATTTTGAATATAAGATGAAGCTAGGTTGTTGAGAGCTTTAAACACTAACTTCATTAAGTATTTTGACAACATGAATGACTGATTGTATTTTTTTAATAGTCACCTATAGACTGTCCCAAAACACCAATCACATTGCACCTTTATAGTACTGTGGTGAACAAGAAGGCCTGTGGCTGCTGTGGGGAGTTGATGAGTGGTAATTGAACTCACCTGTGAGGAAGGAGATAAAGGGGGAACAGGAGTAGAGACAGAGGGTCGGACAGAGCAGAGGGTGGCAGAGTGGTTAGGCTGGCTGGAGGTCGATTTTTAGCTCCGGGACTGGGGCTCGTCTCATGATCTCCAAACTGCACTGTATCTTTGGGCTCGAGGAAGACGGGGAAGAAGAACGCGTTCGGTGGACGAGTGGAGATGGTGGTGTCATGAGGAAGAAGACGAAGGAGAAAGATGTTGGTGGCGTTTGTGTGAAGCCTCGTGCTTCAGGTTCGCATGGGAGTGGCGACGTGATGGGTCGGAGCCGGAGTCAGTCGCCTCCGGGACGAGGTTCTGGTTCTCGGGTGGGAGCCGAGACAAATCGGCGACTTGGACAGACGGAGGAGATGTGTCGACAGTCTGGTGGGGCGGTTGGCAGCGACAGGGCTATGACTGGACAGGGGGTGGCAGATAGTTCTGATGACTCGGGTAGTGATTTTGGTGGAATGGATGAGGCTTGTGGTGGGAATGTTGGGGATTGGAGTGTGGCTGCTGGCAGGCAGAAGAGGAAGAAGCAGGAGTTAGCTGCAGGTGATTCGGGTTCGGACGCTGATGGTCGGATTGGGGCAAAAAAACAGAAGGATGACCATAAAGTTGTTTTCAAACTGGTTCAAGAGGGAGAGTCTTTTGCTGCGTGGAATCCAGTGAAACTGTCCACGGCGTTGTGTAAACTGATTGGTGAGGTTCGTAACGCCAGAGTTTTGCGTAGTGGGGCGTTGTTTGTTCACTGCAGGGACGGCATTCAACTGGATAAAGCTATTAAGCTGGTCAAAATAGATGGGACGAAAGTTGTGTGCAGTCTGGTTGCTGATAAGAACGTGTGCAGGGGTGTCATACGTGACGTCCCTTTACCAGTGGCGGCTGGTGATTTTTTTTTTATGTGGGGGCGCCATAAAAAAGATTTTAAGCATGTGTAGAAGTATGCATAATTATGTTTGTATACTGTAAAGTAAGTTTGTTCATGTTTTTATTTGTATATATCAGGTGTATCCATTTGTATAAAACTATCATTAATAAAACATGGTTCATCTTCACCTTGTTTGAGGCATCAGTGTGAAAAGAGAATGGGAGTGTTCTGCTTCCACTTTTCAATTTTTGGACAACTTCTATCATATTCTGTTATAATTATTTTAGTAATACAAGTTCATAATATAAATAGAATTGTGAGGGTCCAGACTTAAATAAGGACAAAGGTGTTCAAAAATCCACCAAATAATTCAATTTAATAGTTCCAAAAATAAACTAACAAAGAATAAAATTTCAATGAAAAATAAATCAAAAGATAATAACAAATTTGGGCCCAACTTAAACAGGTCAACTGAAGTCTAACAAGGAGGAATGATTCCAGATTAGATTTTAAATAACTGATTTATGGGGAAGAAAAATGATCTATTTTACTGTGATCCACCTGATGAGCTCCACCTATACTTAAGGCTGCAGTCAAGTCCTCTTCGCTGGAGCATTGATGCCTACTCATGGTATTTATGCTTCTAGCCAGTTTGTGAGTACAGTACTTTGAGAGACACTTACCTTGTTTTTTGTTGTGTTTCCAGTCCTCGTTTCCATCTTGGTCCTGGGACCAGTTCACTGAGCTGGGGGCACCCACAGCATCGCCAACACACCCACAATGGATTCCACCGTGGAGAATCAGCCAGAAGATATGCACCACCTTATTAAAAAATATATTGAAAGATTATTGAAAGACTATTCAGTACAGCAGGACAGATTCTTTCTCCCAAAAGAGACAGATTGGACTGTTACGACCCGAAGGCACGTAGCACACAAGGACACCAGACACAGAAAGGATGTTAAAAAAAACAAAGTTTATTTTAGGCTCTCTGGAGTCTGTGTCCTAAAAAAAAGAAAATGATTAAAGAAAAAAGGTGGACTTCTCAAAAAGCAGCTTCTTTAATACAAAAAAAACCCTCAAAGTCCAGCAGGTCACTCACGGCTCCTGGTCTTCAGCCCCCAGCTCCTCACGACCGCAGGTCTCCACATCAGATTCAGCCTCAGAGGGATTCAGCCTCCTCCTCTCAAAACACAGCAGCCGGTCACAATGGAAGGTTTCAGCTTCCTCTTCTTCACACACGCAGCAGGTCACTCTTCAGCGTCTTACGCCAGCAGCAGGTCTTCACAACGGAAGGTTTCAGCTTCCTCTTCAAATGGCTCATCAAACAGCCTCCTCAAGTGGGTTAAACCACAACATCAAATGGCCTCCTCATCAGGCTTCAAACAGCCTCCTCAAATGGCTCCAAACAGCTCATCAAACGGCCACCTCAAATNGATGATGTTAGAATAATATTTGGAGCGTGCTTCTTTAAGATAATAGGCGTAGGCTTTCTGATGTACTTTGTACGGTGGCCGAGGGGTGCAAACGCGCTGCAAAAAGAAAACAGCGCTCCAAAAGTTGAAACACGCATTACAATGAAAACAACAGCGTTACAAAAGTTGAAACACGCATCAAAATGAAAACAACAGCGTTACAAAAGTTGAAACACGCATCAAAATGAAAACAGCGCTCCAACAGATGAGGCGCACTGCAAAAGATAAGTCGCGCTCCCAAAAGGGGACGACCTGCAAATACAGAACGAGCTGCAAATAGAAAAGCCACAACGGAAGTGCTCCAGACCACTAGGGGCAGTCGAACAAAGAACAAATCATAAAGCATATTATAGTTTTCGGAATGGCAATAGTTATTTGTGTATTTTAACTTATTTATTACTGAAGAATATTTTACACATCGAAACTATCACGTTGTATTTGTTTTAAGACTGTGCGATAGAGAGGCAATGTATTGATGCTCGGTTGGCTTAGTGGTCTAACACATTGCCTCTAATGTGGGAAACCTGGGTTCGATTCCCGGTCTCGGAAATTTTTGTGGTATTAATTTCTTTTTTTTTTAAGCCTTTTGTTTTGGATAAATCGGGTGGAATAGATAAATACATCTACATGTTTATTCTTTGTTGTTGCTTGGTTTATGTTGGTGGCTAGAGTTTTAGTTTGTTTTAGGCAGCAGGCGTGGGGAGGAGGTTGGGGGTTGTCACGCCTCCTCCAGCAACAACCTAAAACAAGCTAAAAGTCTTGCCAACAACATAAACCAAGCAACAACAAATAATAAACATGTAGATGTATTTATCTATTCCATCCGATTTATCCAAAACAAAAGGCTTAAAAAAAAAAATTAATACCACAAAAATTTCCGAGACCGGGAATCGAACCCAGATCTCCCACATTCGAGGCAATGTGTTAGACCACTAAGCCAACCAGCATCAATACGTTACCCCTCTATCGCACATTATTAAAACAAATACAATGGGATAGTTTCGATGTGTAAAACATTCTTCAGTAATAAATAAGTTAAAATACACAAATAACTATTGCCATTCCGAAAACTATAATATGCTTATGATTTGTTCTTTGTTCGACTGCCCCTAGTGGTCTGGAGCACTTCCGTTGTGGCTTTTCTATTTGCAGCTCGTTCTGTATTTGCAGGTCGTCCCCTTTTGGGAGCGCGACTTATCTTTTGCAGTGCGCCTCATCTGTTGGAGCGCTGTTTTCATTTTGATGCGTGTTTCAACTTTTGGAACACTGTTGTTTTCATTTTGATGTGTGTTTCAACTTTTGGAAAGCTGCTGTTTTCATTTTGATGCGTGTTTCAACTTTTGGAAAGCTGCTGTTTTCATTTTGATGCGTGTTTCAACTTTTGGAACGCCGTTTTCTTTTTGCAGCGTGCTGTTCTGTTTTTGCTGCGCGTTTGCACCCCTCGGCCACCGTAACTTTGTATGCCTGCTTATGTACAGAGAGACCGGATGATTTTACACGTCTCTCAATAGCACGGCCAGTTGCCTTCATCCTGTGTAGCTCACCAGTGTACCAGGGGGCTGAATGGGAGAAAGACACCAATCTTGTCTTCAAGGGAGCATGTAGGTCCAGAAGCTCCTGGAGAGATTGGTTGTAGTAATCCACAGAGTCATTTGCAGATAAATGATTGACAACGGTCAGGGATTGAAGATCAGCGGACAGAACATCATGGTGAAATGTTTTTAAAGTCACGGAACTGGATAGGTCATTTTGGGTTTGAAGCAGGCAAAGTCGAAGGCACTTCCAGGGAGATGACACTGTGGTCCAAGACACCCAGGTCATATACAGATAAGTTATTAATGAGTACAGTGTCTGTAATCACCAAATCCAGAATATGCCCCCTGTTGTGCGTATGGGTGTCAACATGTTGGTTGAGATTGAGAGAGTCCAAAAGAGACTTAAAATCCGTAGCCAGAGGGGAAGAGGAATTGTCCATGAGGATATTTAAATTGCCAAGAAAAATATTTTTCACAGGGGAGCTAGGTGCAGGAAAAAGTGAGGAGGTCATGCATCTCTGAGTTAAATGAAACATGCGGTTTGGGAGGCCTATAAATCAATATAACATTCATCAGGAGGGGGGCTTTGAGGTTGAAGGCCAGACTTGTCCTGAGAAGCCAGATGTGACAATTTTAAGGGACTGCGGTAAATTACAGTCAGACCACCACCGCGGCCAGTGCAGCGAGCTCTCTGCAGATAGCTGTATCCAGAGGGACAAGCTTCATTCAGAGAACTGTACACATCTGGTTGATGCCAAGTTTCTGAGAGGCACATGAGGTCCAAGTCCTTCTCCAGAATGTGATCATGAATTAGACATGATTTCTTGGATAGTGACTGCACATTGAAAAGTTATATTTTAATACCAGTTGGAGCAGAAGTTTTTAGAAGGGGTTTAAGCAGATTGAAGGCCACTCCACGTTTTCCTTGCCACTTTGTGCGCTGTGGACTACAAGGGACTACAGACGCAGCGTTCTGATGACGTAATCGAGGTGCGACACGTCTCTTAGACCAGACAGAAGGAATCGAGTCAGAGCCAGCTTGCCGAGAGTAAACAGATTTCTTCCGAGAGCTTCTATGGATGTAACGAGGTCTACGCAGAAGTCCCAGTTGTTTTATGGTGGGAACAGAAACAGAAGGTGGAATGGAGCAGTTGTTAAGTTCAATCAGCTGTGAAGCGGAGTACGTCAACCTCGCGCCAGCCAAGCCGGGGGAAGCTAGCACAGAGCTAGCCGCTAACAGCAGAGCCATGGCTCCGAAAGAAATAACCAAGAAGCAGTTAGATGTAACTTGAATGAGCATACCTTGAAGAGGAGCACAGGAGAAAATCCAGAACAGTCCAGATGACACAGGAGGTTGACAGAGGCAGCAGGTAAGCTAAACAATAATTGCAGCTACGTAGTTAATAATAATAATATTATAAACTTTATTTGTATAGCTCCTTCCTACAATGCCTTGCACTGACCAAGGTGCTTAACAGGACAGAAGATATAAAAACCGGTACATTAAATCAGTGAAAATAAAATAAAATCAACAGCAATAAAAGGAGGCAATGGAAATACAAATGCTACATACTAAAATACCAAAAGTAATAAAAGTTACACACTGAAAGCTTTTTTGAACAAGTGGGTCTTCAGTCTGGTTTTGAACAGAGTCAGATCAGTGGTGGCACGCAGCTCAAGGGGGAGACTATTCCAGGCTTTTGGGCCGGCAACAGAAAAGGAAATAGTTCTCCAAGCAAAGTTCATGCAGGAGTTAACGGGAGGTTGACAGCCCAAATTCCGGTTAGGAAGTACTAACTAAGCTGTCCGTAAAGTCCTTGATTAAGAAAACCACTGAACAAAACAAGTCCAGATAAATGTCCAAAAAAATGTCCAAAAAATAGCAACAGTAAAATAACTTTTTAGCGCGGAGAAGCGGCGACATCACGCCAGGCGTCCTCTCCCCAATTGAGACAATTGCGTTGACCAATCTGACTTTTGTTGCAATGCTAATATCCTTACTCTTCCAGATCTTTTCCATTCCCTGCATTGCAGTCCTGCTAAGTGTGATTCGCCTCTTGATCTCGGGCACCGATGCCCCATTGCGGTCAATTTTATCTCCAAGGAAAATGAAATCTTGGACAGACTCGATTACCATGTTGTTGATTTGCATGTTCACTGTACCATTGCCTGCCATGGTCATAACTTTAGTTTTTTGATGTTCAAGTACAATTTGTTAAATAAAAATGCTAAAAAAAATAATCCTGTATTTTTACAAAAATAGCTGACAACTGTGGTTATCAGAATAAATCTGTTAAAAAAATGTACAATACTTTTTACCAAAAAAAAAAAAAACCTGGCAGCGATGGTTGCCAGAATAAATCTGTAAAAAATACTATGAACACGTAAACAGTTTTACAGTTTGTTGTAATTTCAACAGTTTTAATATGTAGAATTTCGAAGATATGTTGTAAACCTAAACACATTTTAAATGTACATCTAAGTAAAATAATCTGTAGAATTTACTGTTTAATTAGTATTTTTTTTACATTAAAATATTGTAAAAAGTACATTAAATGTATTTAAGTTTACAAAATAGCTTGTTAATTGTACATCATAAAACTGTTGAAGTTACAGCCAACTCTGTACAACTGTTTACATGTTTAGTGTTTTTTTTAACAGATGTATTCTGGCAACCACAGCTGCCAGTTGATGTTGTTGTTTTTTCCTCGTAAAAACTACGGATTTTCTTTTACAGTGTGTGTATTAGGTCATTCTAAAATATTTTACTTGCTTTTGGTATTGCAAATTCTCAAAATGTTTGAGTTGACAATGTTCAAAAACTTAATTTTTAAGTGTCACAACATCATACCACAAAATCCTAGTGTGTTGATATGTTTGCTTTAGATCAGTAGTTCTTCAATATTTTATACCAAGTACCAGCTCAGTCCAACTGTCACTGTTATGCAAGATAATGGAAAAAAGTTGAACAATTTTACAACCTTGCAGTTATATCTAATGTAAAAGTGCAAAGTGGCCAAACTTTTAACTCTAACCTGGCCTACAGGTGCAGTTACACTGCAGACTTGGCTCTTCTTCTTCTGCACCACAACCACTGAGTAAAAATTTGAGATAACTTGAATCACATTTACTGACCATTTTCAGCGATTCCATAGAGACTTCACTTGCACCACTAAGCAGCCATTAGCTCACTCCATTTTCCTCAGGGTTTTCTTAAATTATTCTTCTCTTCAAATATTCTGCTGTAGTTCCACTTGGAGCCAAGATCATAATTTGTTGAACCATTCATCTTTCTGGCTACCTTTTGCTTTTAACCTCTCACCACAGTTCAGCTTATATTGGTTAATTAGATACTTATTTCAGTTGTAACTAGTTGATAACAAATATTCTTCTGAGTAGCACTAGAATTAAGAGTACCATTAGTGGTACTTGTAACACAGTTTGAGAACCGTGCCTTTAGAATATGAAACATTTTAAGACTTCCTTATCATCAAACAGTACACTTGACAAGTGAATGGTTGGGCTCCTTCATATGAAAAGGACAATGGGCCTCATGCAAGAACCGTTCGTATGAACAGATTTGTTCTTAAACTGTGCATACGAGTGATTTAGGAGCATTTGTGGCATTCAACAATGTTTTCGTATCCTACGATTTTTTTCAGATACGAACAAAATCTACGAGTGGACCAGACCTGTCGTATATTTTACGAGCAGTAGTCTGCTGTCATCCAGACGGATTTTCTTCACTAATAACATTATACTTTGTTATTTAGAAAATATTTTGGGTTTAAAAAAATCACGCACCATAATCATTCTTGACAATAGGTTATTCTGTTTGAAATAGAATTATAATTTTAAGTTTAATTTGTCTGGTGTGTCGCAGGCTTCGGTGAGTCGTGTGCTCCCCTTGGTCATCAAAGCCCTACTCAAATTAACACCCTGTCAGCCCATGTGCTGACAGGTTCTGACAGCGGTTCTGACAGCGGTTCTGACAACGGTTCTGACAGTGGTTCTGACAGCGGTTCTGACAGTGGTTCTGACAGCGGTTCTGACAGTGGTTCTGACAGCGGTTCTGACAGCGGTTCTGACAGCGGTTCTGACAGCGGTTCTGACGGGACTGTGTTTTGTGCGCTCCTGCCATGAAGAAGGAGGAAGACTGCAGCTCCAGTGTATGAGGAAATGATTCCTTCGGCAGTTATTAATCTTTCCCACAAAACACTGGAGCTACAGACTTCCTCCCCCTTCACGGCAGGTGCGCCGGGGCGAGATGGCTGGCTTGTTGGTAACTTTTTAATTTGTAATTGAGGATTTGGAATTATTCTCTGATCATTTACCTATAACTCACTATTTTCCACAGGTGATCGAGGCTATGCATTAGCCCCATGGCTTATGACACCTCTAAACAGCCCTCAGACAAGACAGGAGCGCTTGTGTAATAAGCTGCATACACGCACTCGTGCTGTAGTTGAGCGCACAGTTGGAGTTTTGACATGACATTTATTTTTCCATCCATCTCGGTAACGCAGACTTTCCTTGACCTCCAGCACCGTGCTGCGGCGAGACGTTTTCTGAAGCCATTTTCAGATCAAACCATTTTTTCTTGATTTCTGATACTGTACGACCCACGGGAGACACAACATTAACAGCAGTGGTTATTTCATGCCATTCTTTGGCTTTTCGCTGTCATTTTATGAACGGACACTTCCTGCTCTCTGAGGCAGGAAACGTAGCCTTATATGGTGTTTTGAGGGGTGGGAATTATGTAAATGACCTCTCCGCGTGCACGAGCAGGTGGATAGAACAGGTGCAATTCATCATACGTACGCAGCTCATTTCAAGTACTCTTGGCTGCAGACTGTAGCACGGACCGGTGTCAGTCCCGGAAGTGGTGCTATTGCATTCCGGAAATGAAAGGGGCGCTATTTTCATGATTGCTGTAGCCTGCAGACGGACCACTGTCAGCGCAAGTTGAGAGGTGAAGGCCACACAGTGGAAAACGCACGTCATCAAAAGGTTTTTTTACCTTCTTAAAACTTTTTTCATTAATATTGCTGTCCCCTACGGTTCAACATAACGGTATGTGAAACTACACACACTATAATTTATTTATTCTATTTATTTATTTAAATTCTTAACAGTTTTATAGTGTTTTTTTTATCGTTAATCTTTTTTTATATGTTTTTGTACACCAACATTTCTGGAAAGTCTTTTTTATTTTAATTTTAAATAAACTACAAGCTGCCATCATAGGTGGGTGTAGTACCCTCTACTTCAATATATTTTTAGTATATAAGTCAACAAACTAATGTTAGAAGAAACCTAACATAAACAACATTTATCTGCGTGTCATGTTTATTTATGGGTTAAAATAGGTTCTTCATTCAGTAAAGTTACTCGCATTAGGTTGCATATCAACAAAATCTACTAAAAAAAGTATTAACATATGGCATATATATATATATGTGTGTGTGTGTGTGTGTGTGCGTGTGTGTGTGTGTGTGTGTGTGTGTGTGTCAAAAGTTACAGAGTAAATGGGGAAATCTAATTAATTAGTTAATACTTCCCTTTGGTTGTTTGAGCAATATTACTTTCACAATTTTAATTAATTGTTTGCTGTATAAATTTATTACCTGGAAGCCATTGTGACTCATAAAATTACTTGTTGAATCGTGCAAAACTGGAAGAATAATGTTAAAGAACATAAAGTGATTCATTTCAGACATGCCTTTTTTTAAACAAATCATTTGTATATTTCCTGATGTGTTATTACATTTTTGTTGTATGTTTGTAGCTATTACATTACACTGTGTCCTTGCTCTATTTTGAGTGGGAATGAACCATTTCTTGTTTAAACATATCTGTAGTTTATATATTTTAAATTTTATTCATTTCTTTTTGTTACTGCAGATTTCCATATCTTCAGATGTGGCCTACCCTGTACAGACACACTTTCATTGCCCATACTGTTTGTTAACCATTGACAGAAGGGACAGGTTTCTGAATCATTTGGTGAAACACACTATGACTGTCAACATGGTGTCCAGCTGGGCATCAGCACAGACTCCTGTCCATCCACCAGATGCCAACTTGCAGGGAACACAGCCACCTGTCCATCCAGCAACCACCAACTTGCAGGGAACACAGACACCTGTCCATCCACCAGATGCCAACTTGCAGGGAACACAGCCACCTGTCTGCTCAGAAGACATAATCACATGTTTCTCCACAGTATGCTCTCTACTTTGTGATGGAAGCGCCATTTGATTTCACGGAGGTAAGGAAACAGATGAGAGTGCATGCTTTCGGTTGGAGATTTCATTAAATGTGAACCTGTGATGTCCACAGAATGACATGATGACAATACGAAGATGGTGGACTCTCACTCTCCTGTGAAACTTCCCTGTGAGGTAATGATGGTGCACTGTACCACATCATGTTACACATAAGTCAGTTTTGTAAAGAAAATATTCAATTTGTCCTTTTTCAAAGGTTCAGAGAAGAACTACAAAAGGAGAGAAAGTGGAAAAAAGCTGATGAGAGGGCAAAATACGAGGTAAAGTTTAGTTCAAATTCATACATGTGTAGTTTTGAATCATGTAAATTGTATTATGTCCGTTCACAATGCACTTTTATGCTATGCTTAATTTTTAAAATCTGAAACAAAATCAGTATAGAACAATTAAAAAGGTTGAAGCAGTTTTTATGTTATTTGGACTTGGGTTCATCTTAGACTTTGAAAATACTTTATCTATATTTTTACAGACTCTGTGTGCTGATGACCACACCTATGCCAAAGTATCAAAGGCACAAATTGAGGTTAATTTTTAAAATGTACACATAACTATTAATTTATATGTGTATTTCTTTATGTGCAATTGACACTGAAACCATAAATGATTTTTTTAACAAGAAAAAATGTTTTGTTTCCACAGCATTTTCATGACAGTACAGATGGAAAGGGTATGATGCTGAGAGATATAAAGTGTTAATTATTATTTTGCTGTTGTTACGTGTTCTTCCTGCAAACGGCATATATAGACTGTGTGGGCTTCACCGGAAATGGAAGATGAGGAGTCGTTACTACTCTGATGGCATACCTGGACACTGCCCTGAATGTCAGTACTGAATGCAAGGAGAATATTAGTTGTTTTACACTGTCCACACATTTCAGTTGTCACACATTGTTGTTCTTTTTTGGTGACATGTCTTTTTAAATCATTTCTGCTGAAGTACATTAGCCTTTTGAATTGTTCAGTCATCCTTTTGTTTTTCACAATGTGTTATTTAAACATTATGTACATTTTTGAGTGTTTTGTTGTAGTTTTGATTTACATTTTTTGTTTTTTGTAGAAATTGTGTTGTTTCCAGGCAAAGTTACATTGTAGCTCTAATATATTAAAGAGAAAGTAGAACCAATAAAGTAGTTGTACATATATTGTAACAGCATTGTTTAACAATTGAATAACACCTGTTACAATTTACACACAGGCTTAATTTATGTATCCGGTGACTATTTAAAAATGTTTTCATATAGAATCAAATTTATTCATCCACAGTGAACCATTCTTGCAACGTCTACTGCCGGGATCCGACTGCTGAAGATCATTTCTTGACAAACGTTCTAAAAACTACTTTCTCTCTCTGAGTGTTAATTAATCCCTTTGGGTTTTGAAACAATTGGATATTTGAGTGCAGTTTATGAAGTTTCCAATGACACATTATGGTAAACAACGATAATATTTGAGCTCACCTGCAACCAAGCATATTATAGTTTTTGGAATGCAGCTCTGGCAAACCCACTACAGTATAGGGATAAGCGTGTGTGTATGATAATTAATGGATGGATAAATGTGTTCCTAATGTAATGTATTTGTCTTTAAAATATTAATTTCCATTAAAAAAATTGTAATAGGGATAAGTGTGCATGTATGATAATTAATGGATGATAGTGTTCCTAATGTACATTTGTACATTATTTTATCAACTGAAGTTATTGAAGTTCCATGATTTGGTAGACTATAATATTTTATCAGTTATGTATAGGGCTCCAAATAATGCATTACCTTTAAATATCCAAATGCATTTTGTTAAAAGACAAAGTTGTTATAATCTTAAGGGGACAGAGATGTTTGTAAAACCACAATTCAGAACTAGTTTGAAGGGACGTTCTACCTCAATCCAGGGAATTAGATTATGGAATGGCTTGGAGAATGTAGTTAAAAATGCCAAGTCAATGTTTACATTTAAGAAAATGATCAAAATGAATTTGTTAAAAAAAATATATGACGTAATGTGTATTGTATTAGTTAGAAAATTAGAAAGAGTTAGTCATTTTGTACTGTTGGTGGAAGATTATTATTGTTTAATCTGATTGTTTGAAAAAAGGGGCAGATATAATAAGATTTATTCTTCTTTCTGCTACCTTTCATTTTTTTATATTTTGTACATTATCATTTATGGGATTGTCTTGTATTGTTTCTTTTGTAAAAAAAAAAAATGAACAAATTTAATAAACATTTGTCTTTAAAATATTAATTTCCATTTAAAAAAATTGTAATAGCACCACTAGCGCCTTTAAAATATTAACTTCCATTATTTTTTTTTAGAATAGCGCCACTAGTGCCTTTAAAATATTAATTTCCATTCATTTTGTTGTTGTTGCGTGTTTTAATAGCGCCACTAGTGCCCCCTTAATAGCGCCACTAGCGCCCCCTTCATTTCCGGAGTGTAATAACCACTTCCGGGACTGACACCGGTCCGCGCTACAGTCTGCAGCCAGGACCTTCTCGCTCATTTACACACTTTTCCTGAGGATAGAAGAGTTTGTTGAATCTGACGTGGCATGTTTGTACGAACGCTTCGTACGAACAAAAGTAAGAGAAATTTAGGATAAAAATACGAACATGTTCTTGCATGAGGCTCATTGCTTTTACACATTGCCGTTGTTTTTTATTTAATACATTTTAATACATTACATTTAATTTAAAGTTTGGTGCTATGACTTAAAAAACACATTTGCAACTCGTCCCTTCAAAATCATTGTTTTGTTTTTCATTGTGACACATTTAGCTTTTAGCTAATGTTTTGCTACTTTAAGATAGTGTTCTTCTACTTTTATCAATTTGCTTCTTTAGCTTTTAGAAGGTTTTCTGTTTATTTTAGCTTTAACAAAACTGTTTCAACTTTTTTAGACAACTGCAGCTGCAGGTTTCCTGTTCCTGCTCCTCTGTCCTGCTACACTCACTCCCAGCTGTGCCCTGTTTTGTTCAGCACAGCTGTTTATTGTTACCTCATTTGCCCTTTGTGTCAGTTTACCAATCAGTGGAGCATTAGGCATTCTCACGAGCAGTGGCGGCTGGTCATTTTATTTTATGGGGAGGGGGCACGCCATAAACTGTTTAATTTTTTTTAAACATGTGTAGAAGTATGCATAATTACGTTTGTAGTAAAGTAAAGTAAAAGTTTGATCATGTTTTTATTTGTATATATCAGGTGTATCCATTTGTATAAAACTATCATTAATAAAACATGGTTCATCTTCACCTTGTTTGAGGCATCAGTGTGAAAAGAGAATGGGAGTGTTCTGCTTCCACTTTTCAATTTTTGGACAACTTCTATCATATTCTGTTATCATTATTTTAGTAATACAATTAGAACTGGAACCAGAAACTGTGAACTCTTCTATTAGAACTGGAACCAGAAAAGTTTGAACCCTGCTCCAATGCTGCGGGCCTTGCTGCCCTTCCACTTGGTCTCTTGGACACATAAAACATTTACCTTTCTTCTCTGCATCATGTCAGCCAGCTCTCTACGTTTGCCTGTCATTGTCCCCACATTTAGAGTTGCAACCCTTAATCCTACATTCTTCACTTTCCTCTTCTCCTCTGTCTCCTGACACATTTCCCTCCTCGTGGTCTTCTACTAACAATAGCACATTTTCTGCTGACACCATTTGTCAACAGCACCGGTGGCGGTCGTTGGAGGTTGTGCAGGTGGTAAGAGGAGAGACAGGTGAGGAGGAGGATTCTGTCTCTCCTTACCTGTCTGTCTCTCCTCTTACCACCTGCACAACCCTGAGAAATCTAAAGAACTTCAAAAGTTCTAAGACCAGAAACCATAGAGGAGAAACCCAAAAATCCAGAACCAGCTGGTCCACAACTTCTATAGATGCTGGTCCACAGCATCCAGAACCAGCTGTCCACAACTTCCAGAACCAGCTGGTCCACAACATCTATAGATGCTGGTCCACAGCATCCAGAACCAGTTGGTCCACAGCATCCAGAACCAGCTGGTCCACAGCATCCAGAACCAGCTGGTCCACAACATCCAGAACCAGCTGGTCCACAACATCTATAGATGCTGGTCCACAGCATCCAGAACCAGTTGGACCACAGCATCCAGAACCAGCTGGTCCACAGCATCCAGAACCAGCTGGTCCACAACTTCCAGAACCAGCTGGTCCACAGCATCTAGAAGTAGTTGGTCCACAGCATCCAGAACCAGCTGCTCCACAGCATCCAGAACCAGCTGGTCCACAACTTCCAGAACCAGCTGGTCCACAACATCTAAAACCAGCTGGTCCACAACATCTAAAACCAGCTGGTCCACAACTTCTAGAACCAGCTGGTCCACAACATCTAAAACCAGCTGGTCCACAACTTCCAGAACCAGATGGTCCACAACATCTAGAATTAGCTGGTCCACAGCATCTAGAACCAGCTGGTCCACAACATCTAGAACCAGCTGGTCCACAACATCTAAAACCAGCTGGTCCACAACTTCCAGAACCAGCTGGTCCACAACATCTAAAACCAGCTGGTCCACAACATCTAAAACCAGCTGGTCCACAACATCTAAAACCAGCTGGTCCACAGCATCTAAAACCAGCTGGTCCACAACATCTAAAACCAGCTGGTCCACAACATCTAATAGGAGCTAGTTACTTTCAAGGGGCTTTGTTTTCATTCTCCAGATCAATACAGTGTTAAGAAATAGTATAACACCACCAGTGACATTTATTTAGTATATAAAATTATTAAAGACCGTGTAAAGTGAAATTAAATGTGTGTTTTTAGTTTGTCACATGGCATAAATATGTGTTATTAATCACCCATATAAGTCTGACTGATTAAAAACATTGTTTACCTTATAAAATTAAGTCTCAAAAATCATGAAAAAACATGATTTTGCCTTGCCCTGGAACGCTGGGGGCGTGTCAGTGCGTGGGCGTGGTTTCAGCGCAGCTGCGCTGACTGTGTGGAGGTGGAGAGGCAGGCAGCAGAGATCCAGTAAACCTGCTCTGTCTTTATTTGAGTTCTGTCTGTAACAGCAGCTACTTTTTCCAAGAGTTACGCTGTTTTTGTAAATAGTTTTCTTGTGTGTTTTTAATCTGGAATGAATAAAAAAAAAAATAGTAATAAAAAAAAAAAAGAGTTGTACCATGCGGGATTTGAACCCGTGGGGTTTGGGACGGAAGGCAAGCGCTCTATCCATTGACCTAACCAGGCATTACAGATACTCGGCATAAAACCACGCAGTATAAAAACATGTTATGATTTGTACGGGTGCCCTGACCATTACAACATCCAGGGAAGATGCACGAACGAGGCATAATTGATTAGCTAGCTAACAATGAACAAAATATCTATGCTATTGCTATCTGATGCTATCTGCGATTCGCGAGTGAACGGCTCCACCGAGGCGAATTTATACGGCTGGAGCTGCAGGGGGTGGGGCTATACTAATGAGGACCGCGTGACGAAACGCGGTCACGTTTAAAACACGCCTAAAAAATCCTGAAACAGAAAAATGTTTATACACAGTTTGCTCTATAACTCCAAAATTAATTGAGCTACAATTTTGAGACTTTTTACTCATTTACAAGATTACCATTATGACATTTATAATGTTTATTGAAGAAAATGTTGAAATTCACTTTACACGGTCTTTAATATTTGATAATTTTTTATAAGCAAATTTAAATAAATGTAGCCATCAGAGTCCAATACAATAACCAGGCAGCTAGCGCTAGCATGCTAACAAACCAACAAAGAAAAAAACTAACTCACCACTTCCCACTTGCAGTCAGCTGAAGGCTTTTTTCACAGAGCCATCTAATATCTGAGAGGCATATCAGTCAGAAATGCAAATAGATATTAGATAAAGGGCTTTCAATTATTTAAAACGTACCGGATCAAGCCTGCTTGAGTCACTGCACAGCTCTGTAATCCCAGACAAAAATGAATAAATAAATAAATAACTGGACCGGAAGTACATTGTTCTGGACGTTCAGCTCACGTTGGACTCTTCAGGGCGTACAAAACTGTGCCCTGAAGAGACCCATTGTATTGTAAGGTCGTGGCATCAGTACGCATGCGCCAGTTATAATTAGAGTCAATGGATCAGATAAGAACATCCATAAAACAGGAAATACGTCACCAATCAGAAAACCTTTTTTGAAACAAACAATATAACTCATCATTGCTCATAAACTATTTATCCTACACAACTAAAAACATATACTGTATGCATATATTTCGAAAGATTTTTATGTTATTATTATTATTATTATTATTATTATTATTTTCTTTAAGTATTCAATTGTAAACTGGTCCAGAACTTCCAGTGGGGCGGTGCCCTGGCGCCCTCTAGTGGCCGGCCGCCCCTGCTCACAAGCCAGTCTCAGGCACTATTTACCCGGACACGGTGGGGGGAAACGTAGGTTTTTTTCATATGTTAATTAGAGCAAAAGATATGCGTTGACACGGACGAATTCTGTGTTTACCTGCATCCGCTGGAATCCCCACCACCCTCCCCAATCTGCTGTAGTTACCATGCCGGGTCATTAGTTGATGCTATGAATTTTGTACCTTCACCTAATGGGCATGCGTGCTACCTCAGTCTACTTTCCTCTGGGCTAAAAGTTCAGCTAATGTAACCCAGGCTAAAATAACCTTTATTGTTGTATCCATTTTATTTATTTGGCTATTAAACAGATTAATAGGAAATAAATAAATAAATAGAGAAATAAATAGGAAATAGGTCTAAAATGGTTGAAACCATGAAAGATAATGATTACAGGTATTTTAAAGGTAATATTTGGTGTAATTATCTTTTATTGTGTTGAAATCTGTACACAAAGAGGTTATTTTGGTCACAGTATTTAATGTAAGCAGAAGACTTTTATTTTGAAAGGTTGCCTGCATGTGCAGCTCACGTGACTGGTCCAGCAGCCGTTAAGTTTTGTTTTCCTCTGCGCATGTGCAGCTCACATGACTGGTCCCACAGCCGTTGGGTTCTGTTTCCCTCTGCGCATGTGCAGCAGAGTGTATAAATACAAGTCACCTGAAGCGGGAAAGTCAGAGACTGAAAAGCAATGAAGCGGAACGCTTTGTTGTAAAAGAAAGAGAAGAAGAGAGGAGAAAGTTAGAGAAACGTTGATCAGAAAGGTGCCTGTCGCCTGAGAAAACTCTTTAGAAGTAAAGAGTGGTTTCTGCACTTTTTTCCTCGACCTGACTGCGTTCAGGAATTTTATTTTCTGAACAGAACTGAACTTGGTGAGTTAAAAGTATATTTTATTTTCTGGAAAAATAATTTATATGTTATATATTTTTGTCTCACCGAAGGAGAAAGATAAGAAACACAATTTATGTCGTTTTATGCCTAAAAAACTGGTTGTCAGTAAAACCGAATGACTATTGTAATTTTAGAAAGCTAAAACAGACTTTTGTGTTTCTCCCTGGCTGTGCCAGGCTTTTTTTTCCCCTTGTGTGTGCTGGAAGGTTCTTTCCAGTTCTATGAGAAAGCTTCTAGAACCTTCTGGAAAGCCTTGCTGAGGGTGTTTCAACGGTTCTGCTGAGTCAGGAGCTGGACCGGAAGTTCCCTGTCAGCAGCTGTGTCCAGACTGAATTTAGATGGCGAGCCAGTACCCCAGGAATTAAGGACCGCCCAGCAGAAGCTCCGCCTCCTGCTGGAACACTTCATCTTACCCAAAGAAAAGTGGTATGATCCAAATTGTTCCCGCCTCTCTAAAAAAAGAGCAGTGGACTCAGAACTGATTTTCAACCTGTAGAACTCTTCATGAGAGAAGGGAAAAGGTCGAATTGATTACACATTATTCAGTTTACTGAATTTCTGTGGTTCTTTTTACATTTTTTCTTTTCTTAAATCCCAATTAATATTTATTAAGTTGTGAACTGTAAATTGTTGTTGGGTTTTTGAATTTAAAAATAGATAAGATTTATTTTGAGAAGTAGTTAATTTAGAAAACTAAATAGCTTAAATTCTTAAAGGAGCACTAATCTTTTAAATTAGGTTTAAAAGATTAATTAGCTGTAAATTAAATAAATTGCAGTACCAAATTGAAATAAACTAGAATACAAATTAGATATAAAATAAATAGCAATCCTTAATTGCCATTTAGTGTTTATTGAACTTCTAAGAAGAGATTAATAAATTACTAAAAAGGGAGCAAGGGATTTATTTATATTGTTTTGAGTGTGATTATATGTGATTGTGTGTATTGTTGTTGTTTATTCATTTGTTTTTTAATTAAATGATAAGCTGGCAGTTCAACTTTCACATTGTGGTCTGAGTCAATAATTTAAGGTTTACTATTTTACTTCTTTCTTTTTGCTCCAGAAGTCGAACCTGGTAACTAGCCCTTAACCTAACTAGACTGTAAACACGCCATGAGCGTTGTTTAGATAATTGGCAAACTAGCCAAGATTAATAGCGTGTCATAGGTGTTACAGAAAAATTGGCGAGCCAGCCAGGAGCAATTAAATAAGATAAAATAGAAGCTTAAACTTCATTTTTAACTCAGATCCACAGTAGAAAAATAGAAAATTGAAATTAGAAAATTAGATTAATAGAGAGAGAAAAAAAAAAGCCAAGTTCAGCAAAATGGATATAATTGATAAAGAGAACGTTAAAGTTCCAAATGCCGTTATTGTTAGTGGTATTACTGACACAGAAGTTGATGAAAATGTGTCAGATTTCCTGAACAGGTATGGAAAAATCATGAGAATTTTGAGAATAGATGACCCCCAGTCTTCTTATCATAGAAATGTCATTGTAGAGTTTGAGAGTAGAACTGCTTTAACAGCACTTGAACCTTTACTCCCTTACACATTTGACAGCTCCAGTGAAGTTTCTCACCAGATCAGAGCCCTGTCCGGTGAGTATGTGTCTCATGTTACCTTTAGAGCCACCCACCGTTTTATCGGTGAACTGCAAGAAATTGCTAAATTAGGTGGAGAATGTTTTGAAGCTGTACTGCGTGAGCATTTGTCAAATTGCTCTGAAGCAGTAACAGGCAGTTTTGAGACAGTGAAAAATGAAAATTTCACTCTCGAGACACAAAATGACCGAATTTCCTCCAGTAAAAATGCAGAGCAGTCTAAAACTACTCTGAAAAATTCTGACTCTGACTCAGACAACCGACCTCGACCCAATTTAGCCTCTAACCTAACACAGAACATTGTCACTCATCCTGAGGTGCAGAAAGTTATCGTAGAGCACATAGTGCGAAATGAAGCTCCAGTCTCACAGGTGAGTGCCTCTTTCCGTCTTAGGCAGTTTTCAGGCAAATTACCTTGTCCGAGTCATGAGATTGAATTTGACACATGGCGCAACAGTGTTGAGCTCATGCTTCAGGATCCAGATCTGTCTGTTCTGCAATGCTCGAGAAAAATTTTAGACAGCCTTGTTCCACCTGCATCCAATGTAGTAAAACCATTAGGCTCTACTGCATCCCCATTAGCTTATATTGAATTGTTGAATTCAGCTTTTGGTGCCGTGGAAGATGGAGATGAGCTTTTCGCTAAATTTCTTAGCACTCTCCAAGATCCTGGTGAAAAGCCATCACATTACCTTCATCGCTTGCAGACAGTCCTTTCTAAAGCCCTGAGCAGAGGTGGAGCAGTTCCCACCGAAGCTGACCGACACCTTCTGCGTCAGTTCTGTCGTGGGTGTTGGGACAACGCCTTATTAGCAGAACTAGAGCTTGAAAGAAAGAAAGATAAACCACCTTCATTCACTGAGCTGCTGCTGCAGCTAAGAGTGGAAGAAGATAAGCATGTGGCAAAAGAGAGCAGAATGAAAAAACACTTCGCTGCTGCGAGGCGAACAGTAACCTCCCAAGGTATTACTGCGACCTCTGACCTCTCTGAACCCACAATGCAAGACGTTCTCACTGAGATGAGAACCCAGATGACTCAGATGCAGAAACAAATAGACAAATTGAAACCTCAAAAAGTAGTTCCACCTGTGATTCACCAAGGTGATCAGGTCACAGAACTAAAAGCACAGATTGCTGAGCTCCGGAGCCAATTGGTTAGACTACAGTCACCAAACTCCACTCAAAAAAATGCTAGTGCACCTAGAACTAAGAAGCAAACTAAATCTAAGGCACCTGAGCAAACTGCGACAGTCCAAACTGTAAAACGTAGGCCGAAGCCTTGGTATTGTTTTCGGTGTGGCGAGGATGGTCACATTGTTTCAGCTTGCACAAGTGAATCAAATCCATCCCTTGTTGCAGAAAAGAGAACCCAGTTAAAAGCAAAACAGTTGCTTTGGGATAAACAGAACAATCGAACACAGTCTTTAAACTAGACGAAGCCCTCATTGCGGGACAAATGAGTGCTGTTATTGATACCAGTCCCACTAGACATCCCAGAAAAAACAGGAAACGGGTTCTTCACAATAAATCAGCTAGTGTGAAGTTACCTAAAGGCTTAGTTGGAGCCAAGTACACCGCTGAGGTACTAATTAATGGACAGATGTGTAATTGTCTTCTTGATACCGGGTCACAAGTGACAACTGTGTCCCAGTCATTTTATGACAGTTATCTTTCACATCTGAAGATCTACCCCATAAGTGACCTTCTTGAAGTTGAAGCCGCAAATGGTCAGAATATCCCATATTCAGGCTATATTTGTGTTGACATCACCTTTCCAGAGGATGGTTTTGGACAAGAATTCACTGTGTTTTCTCTTGCGCTAGTTGTTCCAAACACGCGCTCCAGTGTCCAATCTTCTCTCTTGATTGGTACAAACACCCTTGATCTTCTTTTTGAAAATTCTTCTCTTGCTAACACAGATTCCAGTACCCTCTCTTATAGCTACAGAGTGGTGCTGAACGTGTTACAAAAGAGGCACAGACAGAGAGAAACCGGTAATATTGGTCTTGTCAGGTTGTCAGGAAGTGAGCCTGAAGTCCTTCCTGCAGGCCAAAACAAAGTCTTGGAAGGGTCAGTTCATGTGGACGTTGACACTCCAAGTAAGTGGGTTGTAGTTGAGTCCCCCAATGCATCTTCCTTACCAGGAGGTGTTTTGGTAACTAACTGTTTACTCACACTTTCCGAGAAACGATCACAAAAGCTTCCAGTAGTACTGAGAAATGAGAGTAAACATGACATAGTTATTCCTGGAAATAGTGTCATTGCTGAAGTTCATGCAATGCAGGAGATACTGTCACATTCTCATATCTCAGAGTCAAAGAAAACCCCTAAGCCGCAACCTGCTGAGCTTAATTTAAACTTTGCAGATTCCCCAGTTTCCTCTAAATGGAAAGAGCGAATTTTGCAGAAGTTAAATGCTATGCCAGATGTTTTTGCGCAGCATGATACTGACTTTGGGCGTACTAATAGAGTAAAGCACCAGATCAAACTAAGAGATGAGACCCCATTTAAACACAGGCCTCGCCCAATACGACCGCAAGATGTTGATGCTGTGCGTCAACACCTGCAAGAACTGCTAGAGGCAGGAGTAATCCGTGAATCCGAGTCAGCTTTTTCCTCACCCATTGTTGTGGTAAGGAAGAAAAATGGAGATGTGCGACTTTGCGTTGACTATCGAAAACTAAATCAGAACACAATCAAAGACGCCTATGCACTCCCTAACCTAGAAGAAACTTTTTCAGCCCTCACTGGGTCGAAATGGTTTTCAGTCCTTGACCTCAAAAGTGGTTACTACCAAGTTGAAGTCGAGGAGTCAGATAAGCACAAAACTGCTTTTGTATGTCCATTAGGATTTTTCGAGTTCAACCGTATGCCGCAGGGCGTAACTAATGCTCCCAGCACGTTTCAACGGTTGATGGAGAGATGTATGGGTGACATAAACCTTAAGGAAGTCTTAGTCTTTCTGGACGACCTTATAGTTTTTTCAGAAACCCTTGAACAGCATGAAACACGCCTTCTCAATGTGCTCAATCGTCTCCAAGAGTATGGGTTAAAACTATCACTTGAGAAGTGTAAGTTTTTCCAGACATCTGTGAGGTATTTGGGGCACATAGTTTCACAGCACGGTGTTGAAACAGATCCTGAAAAGATTTCTGCTTTAACAACGTGGCCAAGTCCTACAAACCTAAAAGAACTCCGTTCATTCTTAGGTTTTGCAGGTTATTATAGGCGGTTTATTAAAGATTTCTCTAAAATTGTTAAACCCCTTACCGGCTTAACTGCAGGGTATCCCCCTCTGAGAAAGAAAAGTAGCTTTAAGCTAGACCGTGATCAGTATTTTCAGCCCAAAGCTCCTTTTGGAGAGAGATGGACTGAGAGCTGCCAACGAGCATTCGAAACAGTAATACACGAACTAACTACTGCCCCGGTGTTAGGCTTTGCCGATTCCAAGTTGCAGTATGTATTACACACAGATGCCAGTACAACTGGACTAGGAGCAGCTCTATATCAGGAGCAAGAAGGGCAGATGCGTGTTATAGCATACGCAAGCAGAGGCTTATCGAAAAGCGAGAGCCGATACCCCGCTCACAAACTTGAGTTTCTTGCCCTTAAGTGGGCAGTAACAGAAAAGTTTTGTGACTACTTGTATGGCAGTCCTTTCACAGTGATAACTGACAGCAATCCCCTAACTTATATTTTGACCACCGCTAAGTTAGATGCAACAAGTTATCGCTGGTTGTCTGCCTTATCGTCATTTGAGTTTCAGCTTCGTTACAGAGCTGGAAAACAGAATACTGATGCAGACGGTTTGTCTCGCCGTCCACATCCTGAACCGATAAATGATCTCGTTTCCCTGAAAGAACAAGAGCGGATCCGCCAATTTGTGCAACATCACTTACCTGGTACAGATCCTTTTACTCATGTTCCTTCTCAAGCTGTGAATGCAATTTGTGAAAAACATCTTGTGTTTCAGTCTTTCGATACAGACCATTATGATTTTACATGCCCCCTTGTAACATCTCTGTCTATGACCGCTAACGCAGTTCCTGA
>JBBPBX010029991.1:0-26193 GCA_038048925.1 Garcialebias charrua
ACAATTTCGTTTTTGTCATTAGTTTCCTTATCATTTATGAGAAAATTTTGTAAACTACTTGTTCTTACCACTTGTTTTTTCACGACGCTATTCACAACCTTCCATGTTGCTCTCATATCCCCATTACATTTATTCAATAAGTCACTATAATAATCTTTCTTATGTTTCCTTATTATTCCCACAAGTTTGTTTTTGTACTTCTTATATCTGTCTTCAGCATCTTTTGTTTTACATTTCAAAAAAATAGAATACAAATAATTTTTCTTTTTACATGCATTTCTCAAACCTTTAGTCATCCATTTTTGATCCATAGATTTCTTCTCAGTATAATTTTTTAACACACAATTTTTACAATACAATGTCTCCAAAATGTTCATAAAGTCATCGTATGATTTATTTACATCTTCCACGTAAACTTTATCCCAATTTTGATTAGCTAAATCAACACTTAATTTGTGTATAGCAGTTTTTGATGTATTTATAATTTTACTTTTTCTAGCAATTTTGTTCATTTTACTGTGATATTTTTTATAGATTGTGAAAACAGGTAAATGATCAGTAAGATCACTCATTAGAATGCCACTAACCACATCCCCATTTAAAGTATTTGTGAAAATATTATCCAGTATTGTTGCACTGTGCAATGTAATCCTTGTAGGTTTCAATATCAATGGATAAAGATTTAATGTATGCATTGAATCAGCAAAAGTACTAATATTATAAGAATTTCTTAAACTCCCCAGATCGATATTGAAATCACCACAAATAAACATTGTTTTTGTACAACCCTTTTCTAATACTTCTATGATTTTCTCTGTAAATGATTCAATATTAGAGTCAGGTGGTCTATAAACGCAACTTATTATAATGTTTTTATCGTTATTATTTATAATTTCTACAGTTATAATTTCAATTTCGTCATCAACTATAGACATTTCATCAATTAGTTTACATTTTATATAACTTTTTACAAAAAGGGCCACCTCTCCTATTAATTCTGTTCCTATTATATAATTCGTAACCTTCGATGTAGGCATTATTTACAGTTTCATTATTAAGCCACGTTTCTGATAATGCTATTATTGTAAAAGTTGATTTTAATTGTTTTAAATAATCTGATATCTTAGAAATGTTTGCATTTAAACTTCTGCTATTGAAATGAATAATTGATAGTCCAGGCTTAATTAAACTTAAATCTTGTAAACTTGTTATCCTCATAATAATCACAAACATCCACAGTTGGAAAGAATTCCGTTACAATCTCGTCATTGACATTATACATTTTTTGATCAGAATCTTCATTCAACATCATGTCCAGTTATGTTCCTTCCACGACCGATTCTTCGGTCCATTTCACTTAGATTATCCAAATTTATCCAATTCCTTCACATCCTTTATTATTTTGGCGTATTGTCCTTCTTGTGCTATAATCCAAACATTGCCATTTTTTGTCCAAGTCAACACTATTTTCTGTTGTTTTTTTTAATAACCTTGCTTCCCTTGCAATATTGCTATTTTTTTTGTTAAATTCAAGATTCAAGATTCAAGATTCAAGAGCTTTTATTAATATTGCACCAGTTTTCACCAATACAGCGTGATTATGTATGCACAGTCATCCTGAAGATGGAGTGAGTATGTAAAGCTGCTGCTTATTCAGAACACATGACATGTTCTTCAGCGCGGCCTCTCTCATCCGTTTCGGGATGAAGGTCAAAGGTGTGAAAAAAGGAAAGTACCATGAGGGTCACAGCGTTGGTATTAAAAAAAAGTATCACATTTTGTCTGCCAAGACACCGCATGACACAGTAAAAACTATACCAATAAGCACATTTAAGACAGTTACATGTTGCATGTTGAGACTGAGGCAGGGAGGATTCTGTCCATGAGACATTCCAGATAGCGACAGTCTGACCAGCCGGCCTCCGATAACGCTCATAGAAAAGTTCTCCGGGGGGGGGTAGCAGACAAGACAAGAGAGCAGCTGTTTTTCCACAGTAAAGCACATCTCAGGAGAAATTAGATATCCAGCCTTTTTCAAGGCTGTTTCCAAGGGAGTCAGATAAGAATTGACAAATATTTTCACTTCAGGCTCACATTGTAATTTCTGTAGCCTTCAGTCTGTAAGGGCGACTCTGTTCCAAGTGATCCAATTCGGGACTTTTTCCACTGATCCAAGCTCTGACCTCAGATGTTGACCACAGCGTCCAGAGTCCCAATCCGAGGGTGATCTGTTCACCCTCTGGATAAGCTCGCAAACAGCTGATTTCTCGAGGTCACCGCGCAGACCAGACGTCGGGTGCTCCAGGCATTAAGTCCTGCTGAAGTCTCCCTCTTTTGCGATAGACCAGTGCTCCACAAACGCCAAAAAGCAAAGCGCTGCCATCATAATCCAATATAATCCAGATTCTTCACCTCCACAGAGCACAGCACAGAGAGCGAGACGCACACCATCCACACCCACAGGAATCCATGGCGTATCCTCTTCGTCACTCTGTGAGGGTGGAAAGGCTCCCCTTGTGCCGTTTCTTCTGTAGAAATCTTGTTCGTAGAATCGAATGCCCAAACCTCCAATCCATCTTAATTTGCGTTCGAGGTGCTTGCTGAGGAGCTGCAGGCAGCAGGGGGGGGGGGAGGACGGGAGAGGAAAGGACTAGCGACTACCTCCGTCGAGAGCCAAGATGTGAACTAAATGTTCATTAATGTAGACTTGAGTTCCACTTAATTTTTTTGTTTGCCTTATCACAGTATTCCTAACATACCTGCTAATAAATCTAACAACTATAGCTGGATTGTTCTTGTTAGATTTATTTGGCAAGGTGTAACACGTTGATAAATCGTCTTCGGTAATATTAATGTTTTTATCCTGTAAAAAAGTTACCACTTGTTTTTCCAGGGATTGTAGATCTTGATACGTCGCATTCTCGGATTTAGGAAAGGACCTGGGTTTAACTTCCAAACCCGATATCAACAAGTTTTCTTGTCTAGCAATCCTCTCCATGTCGTCCACTTTATTTACAAGTTCAATGATTGTCTTATCCTTTTCAATTAGTTGAAGTTTGAGTTGCTTCACTTCCGCGAATAAGCCGATTAATTGTTCATAATTGGAGGATAGCTTGGCTAGTTCTTGTCCCATAAAGTTTATTGAATTTTTAATATCATCCAAAGTATCAAGACTGTGCTCCTCCACAAGTTCTTTCTTCCCTTTCCCTTCATTTCCTTTATTTGCCATTATTCAAGTACTCACAAACTTAATGTTAGTTGTAAAAGCAGAAGACTAGGTCTCAGTCCTAGTTACTTTTCACCTTGATGCTGACTTTCAGTAAATATTGAGGCCTGGTGTGCCAATTCATCACAGTCCGCCGAAGTCCGCCGAAGTCCGCCGACGTCCACCGAAGATCACCGAGGTCTGTCCCCTGAAGTCCGCCAAAGACCGCCAAAGTCCGCCGAAGATCACCGAGGTCAGGCGAAGTCCACCATTAGCTGAGACGAGGCTCAGCTTCAAGGCTCGCTAGCCTACTATGGCCGACAAAATGCGCCGCCGAAGATCGCAGAGATCAATACAAGACCGCCGAAGGCCGAGATGAGGCCCTGTTACAGAGCTCAACAGTCTACCAATGCAGGCGCACAACCGTCGCCAAAGCTCCCAGTTCTGAACTCGAAGACCGGCTCCAACAACCTGCCGGCCCAAGAGCGACAACCAATTCACAGAAGGCACCCGGACCGGGTAAGTCAGTTGTAGTCAGTTGTAGTCATGTTCCTTCTCCATACAACTTGGTTTTTAATCTTCAAGCATTCGAATACTGTTCATCTGAGTTGTTTGTCAGAATTGTTTGCTAGATCGAAAACTACCCTGGAGCGTTACGTTGAACGTGCGTCCGCGGCAGCCATCTTGTGACATGATGTTGGAAATTTGCATATTTGTTACAACATATATATCTTATATCACTCAGCTCTGTTAGTTTTTGCTAAATAAATTATAAATATATTAAAATTTCATTCCAAGTTATGGTAGTTTTTTCTCTGGGACACGCCCCTAAAAATCAGCACACTTCCGCAAAACGTCATTGTGACATGCATAAGGCAGAGCCTTGCCCATTTGTCTGGTGTGTTAACTGCTTTCCATACAGATTATTTTTCTGAAAGCTCGCCTCTTTTTTTTGTGTAACTTGAAAAATGCCGTCACGCTGTAGCGCATTTGTGTGTTCTAATATGAACAAGTGAGCCTTCACAAATTCCCAAAAGATGAGAAACTTCACCAAGAATGGACAAGTACAGAGAAGAGGGACCTATGGTGTCCTACCAAAGAGTCGTATGTCTGCACTCTGCAGCGACCATCTTACTGCCGATCAGGTAACATCTGTAATTTTTTTTTATTCAGGGAGGATTTATTAATGAGAGTTTTGGATGATTTACAGTCTTAAAATGATAGATCTCAAACGCGATCGGGACTCTGTTAGCTTAGCCCAAGAACAAAGAAGCCACATCACGAAGCTATTCTCACTTAGCTACTGTGTATGAAATAAACCGCGTCCAAATCACTTTTCAATTGATCGAGTGTTCAATAACCCTTCCATTGCTTTAATACATTCATGTACTAACAATAGGTTGTGTTTGTTCGCTGCTAACAAACTAGCCGAGATACAGGAGCAAACACACGTTGCTATTTATGTATTTTTAAATTATGTCTGCGCGATCAAGTAACATCAGCAAGTTTTTTTATTCAGGGAGGGTTAATTAATAAGAGTTTTGGATGATATACTGTCTTAAAATTATAGATTTCAAACGCGATCGGGACTCTGTTAGCTTAGCCTAAGAACAAAGAAGGCACATCACGAAGCTATCCTCACTTAGCTACTGTGTTAGCCTGGTTAAAACCAGACCCTTGTCCTTCAGTGAGCAGTGAAGGGAAATGAGAATTGAGCGGAGCTGTGCAGGAAGGCGAGGGCCAGGCTACTACTGTGTATGAAATAAACCGTGTCTAAATCACTTTTCAATTGATCGAGTGTCCAATAACTGTATAGGATGAATAATAACCCTTTGATTGCTTTAATACATTCATGTACTAACAATAGGTTGTGTTTGTTCGACATGCTCCGCCATTATTATTTACATGCGCGTTGAGCAGCGGCTTCCCACGGGTACGTCACAATGACGTTTTGCGGAAGTGCGCAGATTTTTAGGGGCGTGTCCCAGAGAAAAAACTACCATAACTTGGAATGAAATTTTAATATATTTATAATTTATTTTGCAAAAACGAACAGAGTTGAATTATATAAGATATATATGTTGTGACAAATATGCAAATTTCCAACATCATGTCACAATACTCGTCTGTTAAAAGAGGTTTTTTCCAGCATCAGGCAGGTGGTCCTTGCTGTTATCAATAGCAGTCTGTCCTCAGGTGTTGTGCCAATAAGTTTTAAACATGCGGTGGTGCAGCCCCTGCTTAAAAAGCCCAGCCTAGACCAATCTGTCTTGGCTAATTTTAGGCCCATCTCCAAGCTGCCTTTTATTTCAAAAATTTTAGAAAAAATTGTGTATTCACAGGTGAAATGTTTTCTGGACGAGCACAACATAATGGAGGTTTTTCAGTCTGGCTTCAAAACTCGCCACAGCACAGAATCAGCTCTAGTCAGAGTTTTTAATGATATTCTTATGGCCAATGATTCTGGTGAACATGTGGTTCTTGTCTTGCTCGACCTAACCGCTGCCTTTGACACAGTGGACCATAACGTTTTAATATCACGTTTACAGCACCAAGTGGGTATCTGTGGTACTGCACTGAGCTGGTTTAGGTCCTATCTGGCAGACAGAACCATGTCTGTGAACATAGCTGGTTCTGAATCCTCCACTGCTCCTCTGTGTTTTGGGGTTCCACAGGGCTCCATTTTAGGTCCCCTGCTTTTCTCCCTTTACCTACTTCCATTGGGATCAATCCTCAGAAAGCATGGGATCTTTTTTCATTGTTACGCCGATGATAGTCAGATATATATTCATTCATTCATTCATTCATTCATTCAACCAACCTTTATTTATACAGGCTAGCCTCGTTGAGTCACGGGGACTCATTTACAAGAGGGACCTGTCTCACTCACACCAAACAACCATCCACTCTCACACTCACACTCACACCTAGGGTCAATTTAGAGTCACCAATCAGCCTAACAAGCATGTTTTTTGGTCTGTGGGAGGAAACCGGAGTACCCGGAGGAAACCCACGCATGCACGGGGAGAACATGCAAACTCCAAAATGCAATACTCCATATGCCACTAAAAAAGAAAGATGCCTCCTCAATCAGGCCACTTCTGTTGTGTCTTGAAGACATCAAAGCTTGGATGTCTTTAAACTTTTTAAATTTTAATGAAAAGAAAACAGAAGTGATGGTGTTTGGTCCTAGTGGCTCTTGTGAACCTTGCCCTGTTGATCTGGGCCCTCTGGCACCACATGTAAAGAAAACAGTTTCTAACTTGGGTTTTAAAATGGACAGTGATTTTAAATTAGATTCCCAGATTGGAGCGGTGGTCAAGACCAGTTTTTATCACCTCAGACAGCTGGCTAAGGTAAAGTCCATCCTTACACAGCAGCAGCTGGAAACAGTAATCCATGCCTTCATCACCTCTCGGCTGGATTACTGTAACGCTCTTTACCTTGGAGTCAGCCAGTCCTCCCTCAGACGTCTCCAGTTGGTCCAGAACGCTGCTGCTCGCCTTCTAACTGGAGTTCATAAGAGGGAGCACATCACCCCCACTCTGGCTTCACTCCACTGGCTGCCTGTTCATTTTAGAGTTCATTTTAAGATTCTTTTATTTGTTTTTAAAAGTTTAAATGGTCTTGCTCCATCCTACCTCTCTGAGCTGCTTCACCCATACTCTCCTGCTCGGTGCCTCAGATCAGCTGATCAGCTGCTTCTGGAGGTGCCGAGGTCCAAACGGAGGCTCAGAGGGGACAGAGCTTTTTCTGTTGCTGCTCCAAAACTGTGGAACGATCTCCCTCTTCCCGTCAGACAAGCTCCTTCACTGTCCAGTTTTAAAACTCTTTTAAAAACACATTTTTACTCACTGGCTTTTAGCACAGACTGATTTTGTTCTGCACTGTTTTTATTGTTTTTATTGATCTTAATGTTTTAACAACTGTTTTATTTTTATGTGTTTAAATGTTCTTGATTTTATGTACAGCACTTTGTTGCAGCTGTGGTTGTTTTAAAGGGCTCTATAAATAAAGTATTATTATTATTATTATTAAGATGTGAGGAACTGGAAAGTCAAGCCAGGAGAAACACTTTGAGAATCTACTCAGAAAACGGTGAAGAAAACAGCATGATTGACTTTGTCAACAAACTGATCCACGAAAAACTGGAAGTGACGGAGGAACTCCATGTGGAAAGGGCACATCGGATAGGGCCAAGACCTGGAACAAAGGGCCGCCCCAGAACTGTTCTGGTTCGATTTCAATCATTTGCCATGAAACAAAAAGTGCTGCAAGCTGCATGGAAAGCAAAGACTATACAAGTCAATGATTGAAGGATTTATTTTGATGAGGACTTTACAAGCTCAGTGATTTAAGGAACGTGCAAAATACAAAGATGTGCGCAAAGTATACTTAATGAAAGAAAAATCAAGTCACGGATTTTATTTCCAAATAGATTGAAAGTTTTTTGTGAGAACGGGAAAGTTAAGGTGTACAATGACCCTCAAGCTGCTGCAATTGGATTACGTGAGCTCGGAGTCAATATGGACATTCCAGAGAAGGAAATGGATCTAGAGTCAATACTGAAGAACGCAGGATAGGAGACAGCCTGGACCCAAAGAAGGAGAGCCCCAGGTCATGAAATCAAGGATGGAGTTAAGGCCCTTCTCGAAAAACATAAGTGAATGAAGTTCCTTTTGAAAAAAGGAACAAAGTTGCATGCAACAAGTAAACCAATTTTGATAAGACATGGCGTTACAGAATTCAAAATACATGGTTATGAAAACAACATTGATCCAGACAGTAATTTATTAGATAAAACTAACAATTGTAAATATTATACAGAAGAACAATCTTTCTGTGGACTTTCATAATTTTTCACTTGTTCATTTTAATTGCAGAAGTCTTCATGCTAATTCAACCTGGAGAGACCCACAAAACGAGAGAGAATAATACAATTAAAAGGTTTTATTGATTAGGGTTTCTTTGGCACTCGGGCCCAGGCGGAGGGCATACATGCCGGATTGCTGAGAGCTTGAATGTCCGGCATAGGGAGATAAATTATGGATATCTTCTCCCCGGGACCCGAACCCGGTGGCGGGGTCGGGATCGTAGACGTCCAACCCGTGCACGGTACGTGAACGACGGTCAGCCAGCGGCCGTAGGCTCCGCCAACCCAGAGACAAACACCATCGCAGAACTCCCATCCTGAGCAAGCACGAAGTGACAGTGGGAAGGAAAAACTCCCTCGTGAGGAAGAAACCTCAAGCAGAACCAGGCTCAGGACAAGCGGCCATCTGTTTCGGCCGGCTGGGTTGCAGGGAACAGGAAGCAGGAACGCACATAGTTGCAGGACCAGGACGGAGGCGAGCAGGACATCCCCAGGTGGCACAGTCGGGACGAAGAACAGGGGAGAACCGAGGAACCAGAAACCCCGGGTGGAGACGGGGAGGTGGAGGGAGGCGACCAGACTTGCAACGGGGAAACGGGAAGAGCTGAGGAAGGGACGCCTTATATCCAGATGGACGGTTGATGAGTGACTCGATGCAGCTGGGTGAGTCTTGCCATTTTGAATTTGCGTCTTCGACTTCATTTTTGACAAGATTAATGAATATCTGAAAACATTTAAAAATCACTATCAAGTAATAGCTTTATCTGAAACTTTGTTAAATGACAAATATACAGATTTTGATATGGAAGGGTACACTCTGTTTTATACAAATCGAGTGAAGAACAAAGGTGGCGGTGTTGCACTGTATGTTCATAGTTCCTTGAGATGTGAAAAATTAGAATGTATGTAATTTGCCTTGGATGATGTGATGGAATGCGTCACTGTTGAAATAGAGATGGAGAAAACAAGGAACATTATTGTAGCTTGTATATATAGAATACCAGGCTCTAATATAGAATATTTTAGAGAAAGATGTGAAAATATCCTGGATGGACTAAATGATAGGAAAACCTGGTTACTATGTGGAGATTTCAATATTGATCTATTAAAACAAGGAGAGCACAAAATGCCCACAGATTTTGTTGATGCAACGTCCAGTAGAAGTTTATCCAGTGATTCCTCAACCTACCAGAATCCCTATCACTACTGCAACATTAATTGATAATATTTGTACAAATGAAATTGGAAAGGCTATTTAAAGTGGGGTACTAATAAGTGACATAAGTGATCATTTACCAATACTGTATTCATAGTTCATGATAGTAAAATAAAAAAAACTAGTAAAGTTGATGAAATAAGGCAGGTTAGAGTCAGATCTGATGAAACAATAAAGAAATTCTGTAATGATCTGTTAAAGAAAAACTGGAGTGGAGTATATGTGAAGGATGTGAATGTGGCATATGAAACATTTTTGCAAGTTTAAAAATCATTATATGACAAAAATTGCCCGATATTAGTGTGTCACAAAAATAAAAATGTCAATGCAAAACCCTGGATGACCAAGGGACTGTTAAAAAGCTTGTAAGAAGAAAAATAAGTTATATAGAGATTTTGTTAGATTTCCAACTGAACTTAAAGAGATAAAATACAAGGCATATAAAAACAAATTGACAACATTATTAAGACAAGCTAAGAAAGATTACTACAATTTAAAGTTGCGTGAGAGCAGTGGTGATATGAAAAGAACGTGGAAAATTTTGAATAGTATTGTAAGACCTAATTATACTCATTGTCTTGAAAAACAGTTTTTTAAGGGAGAAACAACCTTGACTGAAAAAATAAAGTGGTGAATGAATTTAATTCAGGGAGTGCAGGGTGGTAGTAGAATTTCACAGTCAATGTTTCTTGGAGATATAAGTGAACATGAAATTTTAAATATAGTAAGGAAAAGCAAAACTAAAACATCTGTTGATAGTGATGGAATTGATATGATGAATATTAAAAAACTATTGACTTTATTATTAAACCATTTACTTATATTTGTAATTTGTCAGTCCAGAGTGGCATATTTCCAGAAAAAATGAAATTAGCAAAAGTTATTCCAATATTTAAAAATGGTGATAGACATAGTTTTGACAATTATAGACCGATCTCAGTGCTCCCCCAGTTTTCTAAAGTGCTTGAAAAATGGTTTGTCCAGAAATTGGATGGTTATATTGAAAAGAATAACTTGTTGAGTGAAAGTCAATATGGCTTTAGATCAAATAAATCCACATCTCTTGCATTATTAGAACTTAATGAAGAAATTACAGAAGCAATTGAAAGGAAACAATATACAGTGGGGATCCAAAAAAGCTGAGTCTAGTCCTCTGGACATTCAAAAAACAAAACAAAACAAAGCAAAAAAACTGTAGAAAAGTTTCGTCTTTTGTCCGAAATACTTCCGAAAGACTTCCTTTCGGACTGAATTATGAGTGTTTGGTATTAAAATGTTTCCTGACTAACATTATCAATTTTTATGTTAAGAGTTAATGCTTTCTGACTATCATTTTATTAATTTTAGCATCATAATGACTTGTGTCCGGTTGACTGTGAGATACATGTTGTTTTGCAAACTTTGTTTTGATAAATGCCAGGTTGTTGGAGGAAAGGCTCGGTCCGTCTTTCTTCCCACAGAAACCTGCAGCTTCTCCTAGAAGGGAGTGAGGTACACAATGTGCTTTTATGCGATCTCACAATTAACCAGACATGTTAATGTAAGATAGGGATGAGTTGTAGTTTCAGTTGAGGGCAAACTGACCCAGGTGCCTAGTATCACTCTGAAAAACAAGTTTGAGTGAAGTCATCACACGCACCCCACAAGGTATAAAATGAAGAAGTGATCAGATGAACATTTGAGGGTCCGCTGTCGAGTCCTGACCAGACGTCCAGCTGCATGATGTACAGTATATTCCCTGCCAAACTGTGAGGCCCTTCCAGTTTGTGTCAAAGGTGAGGAATAATGTATTTTACATCAATGCTTTGAGTTTGTGTATGCTGTTATACTGTGGCGGATTTAAATGACATTTTATTTCTAGCAGGAAAAACAGTTTGTATGTTTACTTTGTTTGTTTTTCCTTTTTTCCTTTTTCTGTCACAGACTTCTTTAATAAAGCCATCCATCCATCCATCCATTTTCTTCCGCTTATCCGGGGTCGGGTCGCGGGGGTAGCAGCCTAAGTAGGGAGGCCCAGACTTCCCTCTCCCCAGCCACTTGGAGCAGCTCCTCTGGGGGAATCCCAAGGCGTTCCCAGGCCAGCCGAGAAACATAGTCCCTCCAGCGTGTCCTGGGTCTTCCTCTGGGTCTCCTCCCGGTGGGACATGCCCGGAACACCTCACCAGGGAGGCGTCCAGGAGGCATCCTAACCAGATGCCCGAGCCACCTCAACTGGCTCCTCTCGATGTGGAGAAGCAGCGGCTCTACTCCGAGTCCCTCCCGGATGACTGAGCTTCTCACCCTATCTCTAAGGGAGAGTCCAGACACCCTGCGGAGAAAACTCATTTCAGCCGCTTGTATCCGAGATCTCGTTCTTTCGGTCATAACCCAAAGCTCATGACCATAGATGAGGGTAGGAACATAGATCGATCGGTAAATTGAGAGCTTTGCCTTTTGACTCAGCTCTCTCTTCACCACGACAGACCGGTACAGCGCCCGCTTCACTGCGGACGCTGCACCTATCCGCCTATCGATCTCACGCTCCAGTTTTCCCTCATTCGTGAACAAGACCCCGAGATACTTAAACTCCTCCACTTGGGGCAGGACCTCCTCCCCGACCTGGAGAAGGCATGCTACCCTTTTCCGGCTCAAGACCATGGCCTCGGATTTGGAGGAACTGATCCTCATCCCGGCCGCATCACATTCAGCTGCAAACCGCTCCAGCGAAAGCTGTAGATCACGAACTGATGAAGCCAATAGGACCACATCATCTGCAAAAAACAGAGAAGAGATTCTAAGGCCACCAAAACGGATCCTCTCAACACCTTGGCTGCGCCTAGAAATTCTGTCCATAAAAGTTATGAACAGAATCGGTGACAAAGGGCAACCTTGGCGGAGTCCAACTCTCACTGGAAACGAGCCGACTTACTGCCAGCGATGCGGACCAAGCTCTGACACCGGTCGTACAGGGACCTAACAGCCCATATCAATGGGCCTGGTACCCCATACTCCCGGAGTACCCCCACAGAACCCCCCGAGGGACGCGGTCGAATGCCTTCTCCAAGTCCACAAAGCACATGTAAACTGGTTGGGCAAACTCCCACGCACCCTCCAGGACCCTGTTGAGGGTGTAGAGCTGGTCTAGTGTTCCACGACCAGGACGAAAACCACACTGCTCCTCCTGAATCCGAGGTTCGACTATCCGACGGACCCTCCTCTCCAGAACCCCTGAATAGACCTTACCAGGGAGGCTTAAGAGTGTGATCCCCTATAGTTGGAACACACCCTACGGTCCCCCTTTTTGAATAGGGGAACCACCACCCCAGTCTGCCAATCCAAGGGAACTGCCCCCGATGTCCACGCGATATTGCAGAGTCGCGTAAGCCAACACAACCCCACAACATCCAGAGCCCTAAGGAACTCAGGACGAATCTCATCCACCCCCGGAGCCTTGCCACCGCGGAGCTTTTTAACCACCTTGGCGACCTCAGCACCAGAGATTGGAGAGCCCGACCCAAAGTCCCCAGGCTCCGCTTCCTCAGTGGAAGACGTGCCAGTAGGATTGAGGAGGTCTTCGAAGTATTCCGCCCACCGACTCACAACATCCCGAGTTGAGGTCAACAGCACGCCATCCCCACCATAAATGGTGTTGGTCGCGTACCGCTTCCCCCCCCCTGAGACGCCGGGTGGTGGACCAGAATCGCCTCGAAGCTGTTGCAAATTCAAAAGGTTGAAGGAAGCTCTGAAACGAATGTGCAAATTTTATGCAGGTTTATTGTACATAATAAGAATAAACCTTACAGCAACCAACAGACCTGACTCCAAGCACAGTCCACACACACATCTTCAAAGGCAGGGCCACGGTTATAAAACCCTGGATGTCGTCACCGCCTCCTGGAACCTGGAACCGCCTTGGACTGCTTCAGGACCGCCCTGGAACCACCTACACTACCACGTGACCCTCCTTTCTGTCAACAAACTATCAGCTCTGTATGTCAATCATCCAGTGTTATGTCTGTTGTATGTGCAGGCGTGTAACTGTTCCCTAGTGAAAACAAAGCCCGAGAGAAAAACGTTCTGCCTAGTGTCACATTTCACATTATAAGGCAGAATTAAGTGAATACAAATAATGGAACATAATGGGTGTAATGTAATACTGATAGAAATATATTTCAATTCCCCTTTTGACATGACAAACATCATGTCAACAAAATCCTATATGTTCTATGTGAGAATGCAATTAAAAACTTGATACACATTGGAAATCTCTAACATTCCCACCCACAATAAAAACCAAACAGAATAAGATCAGAACAAACAAAAAATAAAACAGACAAAAACAAAGAATAAAACAAATGTAACAAACAAATAGAAACAAGACAAAACAAACAAAAACAATGAACAAGAATAAAACAGACAAAAACAAACAAGACAAAAATAGATGCAAAGACGAACAAATAAAAATAAAAACAAGAAAGAACCGAGCGGACTGTCCCTCCTATCAACAAACACGCCTCTACAGGGTATATGCAGGAATAATGAAGTTAAATTCAATACCTTTAAAAAGGCGTTCAATAAAAAACAACTGGACTTTAATTTGACCTTATAAATCCAATACTTTCTCAAAAAACCTTAAATTTCCCAAAAATTGATTTATCAACTCTTAACAAACTTCAAAACATTGCATATACTCTGCTCCATTTCTGGTATGTGTTAACCTTAGCAAAGAACTGGTGTCAGGCCTCTTCATCTTCTTCATCATAGACACCTGTGAGGAGAAAAGCCCTACACTACTCTGTTAACTAATCCAATATCTGAGAAAAGCTCAACTGCTCTTATTCAGAGATGTCTGTGATAAGGGCTAAGACCACAATCAAAAAATTAACACTAAATCTATGATTAATCTGATCCGAACAGAAAACACAAAAATCCTTCCATAACCTGTCAAACTCAATTATCTTATTCACATCCATTTCCTATATATACATATATATATATTATTCTCTGTACCAGAATGTTCTACCACAAACATTTCCTATCAGTAAAATTCACCGCTAGGCTTACTCTGATATTTCTTAACAAGGTGCAGCTAAAATGTATCCTCTAAAACATTTCTAATTATCGTTCAATTCATCTCAACAACCTTCAATCCTTTCTGGACCTCCTGGATCAAACTCACAGTCATACTTCACAGGCATAAGAATAACCATATGTATCCTTTCAACATACGGTGTAAACAACAATTGAGAGGTTTCAACAAATAATGAGAAAATCTTGGCATATATTAGTGATTAGTTGGTTAGTTTGTTAGTTAATGTGATTAGTTCTGCTCTGCTGCATGTTCCACCTGTTAACCTGTAAGATAAATAAAAAAATGGTGCAGGGAAATAGATTTTCCCTTCATTGGTTACACTGCAACATTAAGCATTCATTCAACATTAATTAATCTGCTGAAAAGGGGAGGAATGTAAACCCAGTTATGGTAAGGTTTCTCTGCTTGTCCATCACAGCTGTGGAAACATGTGATTGTAAAGTGCATTTCCCCTTTTCAAATATAAATTATTCACAATTTTATCTTACACGTTCTGTCACAGGGCTGACAGATCATCAGCAGTCCAGATTTGACCTGTAAATGAAAAATAAGAAAAAGTCAGCACTAAATCTATATAAATTACCCCAAACATTCAGAATCTTGTTGAGCAACTACTATCCAACAACCTGTTTTTAGGCACTTATTAAAATGATCTTTTATAACTTTATCAAATGTATAACTGTTTCCAGCTCTCATCACTGTATGAAGAGTTAAAACGTTGATCTAATTAGTTATTTGAAATGGTGTGTTTAACTATACAGTATGTTCCTTATCTCCCATCCCCTTTTTGAAACAGGAGGCAATCAAAAAACATCCTGTTACAAAGAAAATAATGGAAGCTCATAACACAAACGTCATCTGTACTGCAGGTGGAAATACTACAAGAAAGAAAAAATAAAAACTCAAAACATCCGAACCCAACCAGTAGCATCAGACTTAATACTTCAACCATAAGACACATCACCCCATTTGACACATGTCACACCACCACGACATCCTATGCCAACTTCTTCTTCAACATAACCTCTACTCCATCTCCTCCGCTATCCACACCATAGTAAGAGAGCTTGAACCCTGCTCCAACACCGTGAGCCTTGCTGCCCTTCCACTCGGTCTCTAGGACAAAGAAAACATTTACCTTCCTTCTCTGCATCATGCCAGCAAACTCCCTACCTATGCCTGTCAAAAAGGTGAGGAAAAAGAAAAGAAAAAGACAAACACCCATCCAAAAAGGAATGCAACAGGTGCCCATACCGAACATGATGGAGAAAATAGAGCCAAACTGTACTGCTCTAACGCGAGTACATGAAGGATAAAACAAAAACGTGTGCGGCCATGCAGGTCACGTGTCAGTGAGATCTGTACATGTATGTATGAATAATGAGTGTGCGTGAGGTTCTACCATAGCAAAGAATACTGATCATGAAAAACTGTAGTTATCGAATCACCACCTGAAGATCACATGGTCAGCTGACACATCAGCCAGGCTGCAAAGTTTGGTAGTGACGTTTCCAGCTTGACTTTCACTTGTCATGAGTTCTCCAGCCCCCATAGGAGATGTCAAGAGTCCAGCAGTGGGTGCAGACCACAGTTCATAGACTTGAGTTGAAACTGATGCAAAACCGTAAAACTCCATGTATCAGTTCAGGTATGAGTCATGACAGCTTGCGGCTTTAGCTGAACATGATGCATGTCGGCAGTTCAGTGCATTTCGACAGTTCAGTGCAGTCCAGTGCAGGTGCCAACAGGAGTTGTTAGCAACACCTAGCTTCAATGACAGCACACAATGTGATCTGTCCAAGAATGGTGTTCAACACTAGAGAGTCATGATGCAACTACTCCATGCTACGGTTGAGGGAACCTAGGTGTATGCAAACGAGTGTACTGAGCAATGCGAATGCTGTAGGGTGAGGAATAAAATTGTAAATTGAGAGCTGCATATCTGTGTATAAGTGAAATCCACTACGAAGTAACTGCTAACCAAATGTCGTCATGGAACACCTGCAGCAGTCACTGATTAGATGCCAAGCTGAAATCCTCAGAAAACACCCAAAGAAAGTCACCCCCTGCAGTATGTCAGCTGTGTGAAGACTCCCTTCCAGACTCTGTCGAGCAAGTCAGAAGGCCAAGGCAGAACGAACAAGCATTAGTCCACTCAAGAGGAAAGAAATACACATATATATGAAAAACAAATAAAATAAATAATAAACCACTAAAGTCCTCCAAACCACTATTACACAGGCCTTGTTCATATGTCATTAAACATGACCTGCACCCCACCAGGCTGAAGTGATGAGAACTGGAAACGTAACAATTAATGGCGTGAAATTAACCCTGCATGTACTCCTTTAGGCAACATGTTCATGGGAACCTCACCTATAAAAATCAGAAATGTGCCTTTAACACTGAGAGTGAAAAGCACACATCTGCAAAAAACACAGTACTGCATTGTGAGGACAACAGACTGCCACAGAAGGAAATCAACAAAAACAAAAATATAGGTCTAGAGAGGTTAGCGTGTTTAAAACAAAAGTCACAGCAACAGAAAATAAAAACAAACCGTGTAATAACCCAACTGTTAACTGGCAATTAACTAACTACTTTACTCTGGAGTTTTTCTCAAAAGCAGCACTGAAGTAACTACCGTACACTAATAAACAGTAACTTTTACAGTCCCAGCCTGAGCTGATTAAGTTGTAAAACTCCCCGTTATCAGCCGGAACCCTGAGCCAGACCCCACTAGCAGGTCCAGAACCAGAACCAGGGAGACAACTCAGTGAGATTTATGGATGAAAGAGGCCTCTGTGCCGTGCAGGTTCACAGGCACGTAGGGGAGGGGGTGAGGGAGGAGGGGAGGAGATGTCTCTTTCCCTTCGTGTCAGGCACCAACAGGAGAGTGTTATCTTGTTAGAAGCCATAAATCTGAGGTCGAGCCAGCAGCTTGCATCTGCGAAACTGCTCTGTGCATGGCTGCTCAGAGAACAAACAGCAGCTCCAAGTCGGTCCCTGGACCAGAACCTCCAGAGGCCATCTGCGACGGCGGGGGGAGGAGGGGGGGGAAAGGAGGAGGGGAGCCCCATCTGCAGGAACCGCAGCAAATCAGTGGGGGAGACCGGCCGTGTGACAGCTGCATGTGCAGGCTCCAGCCAGCCCGCTGCATCCAACAACCCACAAAACAATATATGAAAATAAATAATCTTTCCCTGTTGCCTCTGTTTGCGTGTATGCAGCACTTTCCGGAGTACAGGCCACAAGTGTCTAAGAGAAAGGAAAGAAAAAAAAGAAATAAATAAACAAAAGAAAGTAAAAATAATAATAAATGAAAATAGAAAAAAAATTGCGACCTATACACCGGAAAATACGGCAATCGACTTTAACGGGGAAGGGGAGGAAAAATGTGACTCTACAGCGAACACAGTCCCGGCTGTGAACTTAAATCACATGCACGACGACCTGTGAACCCGGAGCGCCCGGAGCACTCTCAAACGGCGGAATCGTGTGCTAGATGAAAGCCCTGTGACTCAACGGCGACAGAGCCCGGAGTTCACGATCGAGCCTCAGCCCCACAACCCCCGGAGTCCAAAAGAAAATAAATAAAAAGAAAGTGTCTCCTAGCCAACAGGCCGGAGCTCACAGAGGGGGAAAAAGCAAACAAAGGCACTCGTAAATTATCCCTGCGCGTGTATGGACTTCTATGTGCTTTCCACTTTACTTACATGTACGAAACCCGCAAAAAATGCACATTCAAATGAAATACCAACAGTAGTTCACATTTTTTTTACTTTTAGCTGCTAACACAATAAACCATTGGCCCACCCGGAGACAAACAGCCCTCAGTCAACAAATAATTTAGTGTATCCGATAGCAGACATTTTGTGTAAGAGGAGTTCTGCTCACCTACTCTGTGAAGCACCGGTTGTTGACTGCGCGCGTGCTCGTCCCTTCCGGTGGGGGGAAACCCTCCAAATCGTCTCCCTTCACAACCTCCAACGTCAATGGTCACCAAATTGTTGCGAATTCAAAAGGTTGAAGGAAGCTCTGAAACGAATGTACAAGTTTATGCAGGTTTATTGTACATAATAAGAATAAACCTTACAGCAACAACAGACCTCTCACCGAGCACAAGTCCACACACACATCTTCAAAGGCAGGGCCACGGTTATAAAACCCCGGATGTCGTCACCGCCTCCTGGAACCTGGAACCGCCTTGGACTGCTTCGGGACCGCCCTGGAACCACCTACACTACCACGTGACCCTCCTTTCTGTCAACAAACTATCAGCTTCAATGTAAACATCAAATGTTGGGTCTGTTGAATTGTGCAAGCGTGTAGCTGTTCTAGTGAAAACAAAGCCCGAGAGAAAAAACCTTCTGCCTTGTGTCACATTTCACATTATAAGGCAGATTAAGTGAATACAAATAATGGAACATAATGGGTTTAATGTAATACTGATAGAAATATATTTCACATCATAAAGGAACCAGGTCTTGACGTCACCAACTTCAATAATCTTCGTCCGATCTCCAATCTGCCCTTCATCTCCAAGATTCTTGAAAAAACTGTTGCTAGTCAACTTCACTCTCACCTGTCCAACAACAACATTTATGAAGAGTTTCAATCTGGTTTTCGCCCCCACCAGCACCGAAACAGCTCTAGTAAAAATTACTAATGACCTTCTTCTTGCTGCTGACTCTGGTCTTCTGTCCATCCTCATTCTTCTTGATCTAAGTTCTGCCTTCGACACCATCTGTCATTCTATCCTCCTCAACAGACTAACCTCCATTGGCATCTCAGGTACCCCGTTAGACTGGTTCAACTCCTATCTCTCTGACCGCACTCAATTCATTCAGCTTAAATCCTTCCGTTCCCAGTCTTCCCCTGTCTCCACGGGTGTCCCCCAAGGCTCTGTCCTCGGACCCCTCCTCTTCATCATTTACCTCCTTCCTCTAGGTCACATCTTCCGCAAATATGGCGTCCATTTCCACTGTTATGCTGATGACACACAGCTCTACTTGTCATCAAAACCAAACTCCACCCACCCTCCATCCTCACCGACTGTCTCAATGAGCTAAATCACTGGTTTTCTAACAATTTCCTTCAACTAAACAGTAACAAAACAGAAATCATTCTTGTTGGTACCAAAAACTCTATTTCAAAATCAGAACATCTTCTCGTCCCCCTTAACAACTCTCTGCTATCCCCCTCCCCTCAGGTCAAGAGTCTCTGTGTCATCCTCGACACCACTCTCTCCTTCACTTCACACATCAACAATATTACTCGGTCTGCCTATTTCCACCTCCGTAATATTAACCGTCTCCGTCCTTCTCTCACACCCCGCTCCACAGCCATCCTGGTGCACAGTCTTGTGACTTCCCGTATCGATTACTGCAACTCCCTTCTCTACGGCCTCCCCAACAAATCTCTCCACAAGTTACAGATGGTCCAGAACTCAGCTGCCCGTGTCATCACTCAAACCTCCTACTATAACCACATCACTCCTGTCCTGCAGCAGCTCCACTGGCTCCCGGTTAAATCACGCATCATCTTCAAAATTCTACTTCTCACGTTCAAATCTATCCACAACCTTGCCCCTCCTTATCTATCTGACCTCCTACAAATCTCCATCCCATCACGCTCTCTCAGATCCTCCTCTTCGCTACATCTCCATGTACCCTCTGCCCGCCTCTCCACCATGGGGAGCAGGGCCTTCACCTGCTCTGCCCCTCACCTCTGGAACGCTCTACCGCCAGACCTTCGAAACACCACCTCCCTTTCTCTGTTCAAGACAGCCCTGAAAACACATCTCTTTAGACTAGCTTATCATTAACTTTACTAAATGTATTTTTATTATTTTGCATTTTATAATCTTTATGTATTTTATATTTCAATTTGTCACTGATAATGTTTGAACTGTATTGGTTTGTTAAGTGTCCTTGGGTGTCCTGAAAGGCGCTTTTAAATAAAATGATGATGATGATGATTATTATTATTATTCCTCCGCCTCTGGATTCTTCCGCCTCTGGATTCCTCCGCCGCTGCACCGCGTACAGTACAATACTGTATTCTTCCGCCACAGTGGCCGCTGCGTTACGACGTTTATAACGTAATCCCACGTAACTCGAAATAAGGCTGTTCATTGTAAATGGGAGATGCGTCGTAACCACAAAATGTCGTAACTCAAGACCGTCGTAACCTGAGGACTACATGTACTGGGCCATAATTTCATCTCACAGGGGTCAAATCACTGGTTCATGGTTTTTGGACATTAGTTGGTGACTCTAAAAACGAATTATGTTTTTGTTGCAGGTTTCTAAATTCCGAGTGTTCTCGACCAAGCAACCAGTGATCTGCGTGGACACGTTTTGAAATACAAACCAAACCAAAATCATTTTTCCCATGTGCAACTTGTATCTAGATCATGCACATTATCACATTGCCCATCTCCACCCATATTTTACCCACCTTGGTGTATTTTGTGCCCACCTAGATTCCCAAGGTTATGATTTAATCAACTAGACAGATTTGGGTCAGTTTATGAATAATTATCATTTATCCATAATGAGGTTTTAAGGTCTGGACATTCGTGGCAGAGCCTCAGATGTTTTCTGTCAGAGGACCACCCCTATGCAGGTATCAAAATATAACTATTGCACTAGAATTACAGAAAGTAAAGCAAGATGGTTTAGAGCTGCTCATGAGAAGATTACCCATGACAATTGTGTAATTATTCTGAAAAAAAATATTGTTTCACAATTTTTTTTTACATGTTCAAAACTCAAGCAACTAAGGCAGTCTCTGTGACTCTGGAGATTAAATTAAAAAAATATCTGCCAATGTTTCAAAACAATTTGGAGACTCACTCAAAATTTTTGTGTGCAAATTAGTCACACACTCAAGAATGCTGCGTGCCAATTAGTCACCAACAGTTGCAGCCCAGTGAGACCACCTGAAATTTAACTGGATGACGACAAAGTTCAATTAATTTAAATTAAATTCAGTTCAATTGAATTATGCATCATTCATACACAACAAGCACATGTTTGCTTTCTAAAGGCTGAATAACCAAATTACACACACACAAAAAAAAATTTACCAGGTCTCTCTTGTAAACGAGTCATTGAGGCTCAATGGGATTAACCTGCCTAAATAAAGGTTGAATGAAAAAAACTAAAGACTTATTGCAATAATAAATACAAATTCTACAAGGTATTAAATATGAAAATTTCATTCAGTACAAAAGAAAACATAAAAAATAGCAATAAATGCCACTGAGGAAAACAAGTCTTGACAGGGGATGTCTTACAAAAACGAATAAATAAATAAATAAATAAATAAATAACCTTCACATCAATATGAAGAAGACAAAGGAGATGATTGTAGACTTCAATAGGAACAAACACACCCACACCCCACTGAACATAAGAGGATCTGCAGTGGAAGTGGTCTCCAGCTACAAATACTTGGGTGTACAGCTGAATGACAACCTCAGCTGGACCAACAACACCACCAGCCTGATCAAGAAAGGTCATCAGAGACTCTACTTCCTCAGACGGCTGAGACGAGTGGTCTGGGAAGCTCAGTCCTCACCTCCTTCTACAGGTGTGCAGTGGAGAGCATCCTGTGCTCCAGCATCAACATGTGGCATGGAGGCTGCACAGCTGCAGAAAGAAAAGCTCTGCAGAGAGTGGTGAAGGCTGCACAGAAGATGTTGGAGTCAGTCTCCCCACCATCACAGACATCTACACCTCCAGATGCAGGAAGAGAGCCACCTGCATCATGAAGGACCCCACTCACCCAGCACACACACTTTTTGCCCCACTCCCCTCAGGAAGGAGGCTGAGGAGCATTAAGTGTAGAACCACTAGACTGAGGAACAGCTTCTACCCTGAGGCTGTTAGACTCATGAATAAATAACCAGAATAATCACTGCAAAATATCACATCATGTTGCTGCTGATCTGTTTCATGTTGCTGTGTTCATTTGTGCCCATCTGCTCATACAGACTCATGTTCGTGCTGCTGTTTGGAGTAATGTTTTTCTATGATGTTAGTGCTTAGTGTATTTTTAGTTGATGTTTTTCTTAGTTCATATCTTAGATGTTATTACTGTTCTTCTCTTACATTTTATTGTTGGATGTAACTGGGACCCTGTGTACATAATCTTGTTTCATCACATGTACCACATGTGGTGCAAATGACAATAAAGATTCTCTGACTCTGAAATAAATAAATAAATAAATAAATAAATAAATAAATAAATAAATACATAGAAATACAAAATTAAAGCAATATTTCTGTGGACCTAAAACATTTTTGACCAAACCATGAAAATGTGTACAGTGGAAACTAACTGAATGTAGAAAATGTGAAAATATTCTATACTCAGAAAAAATATTGCTAAATTGTGAAATGCTTAAAAAAGATAAAAAAATAAAATAAAAAGAAGCTAGTACACAATCTGTTGTGAAATCATGCCTAAATCAAAGTACACCGTTAACTGATTCTGGAATAATGAAATGGCAGTTAGCTCAGCAAAAAACAAATACTGTAAACAAACAAAAAACTACATTCTTCCTGGAAATCCTCTTGTATTATATTACTTCTTTTAAATTTGAAAAAGTTATGCTAAATTGGAAAACACACAACACACAAAACCCACTAAAGTGTATGTGGCATTGATGACACTTCAGTTTCAGGTTTAGCACCCTGACAACTAAAGATAATATGGAGACCAGTGTCCCAGTAGTGCTTCTCTACATATGACAAGGCCATACTGATGATTAAGTGGCTGGTCCTATTTAATGAACACAAAGCCATTCAAGTGGAAGGACATTTTAATTGAAATCTCCTTCTGTTTAATAACTTAAAACATTCACAGCGAGTCATTCCTCGGAGATATTGTGGACTGAAAGTGTGCCTGGTGAAGGAGTAATTCTGTTTAATTTCACTGCTCTGATCTTTACTCCTTTCAGACTGCTGAAGTTTATTTATTTATTTATTTATTTATTTTTATTGCTCTTCTTAGCAGCATTCATGTTTGTTGAGTGACACTGTTTTCTAATGTACCTCACCTCTCTTTTCTATTCACCCTTCTCAGGCATTGTCAAGATGACTGTTAAAAAGAACGTTGCTCAATTTCACCCATTTAACACCGACCATTTCAAAGAAGTTGAATTTTAAGTGGCTCTGTTAAGCCCGAGATACACTCATGCGTCCTCAGGTACGCCACCATACGCGCGCATTTTGTGCGCATGTGTTTTGCTGATATGCTTCAGCATATGTCAGAAACTATCAGCTTTCTAAACGCTCGCGTTCTCCTTGTTGTAATATGAGCAGCTGAGCACGGAGGGGACTCAACTGAGCTCGCTGATTGGTCACTTGCTGACACGCCTACTGAAATGATTGACAGATTTCAGTCAGCTCAAAGTGAAACCTCGAGAATGCATCATGAGCAGCTCGCTCAGACTTCTGCGGTGTTCTGATACGGTCTTTCTACTATATATGTTATAAAAAGTTCTCTCAGAAATAAAAATAATAACAGGGAGTGCTTTTCCTGCAGCACACAGCCCACCAGGGAATATTTAAAACATCGCGCACCCAGGTAGGACCTGAATTCATTCATTTCAATCATCGAGTGAACGGAGGAAGAAGCGGTTACTTGACTTTAGGCAAAAAAACAAAAGAAAAGGCCCGATCAGCGATAAAGAAGGGGAATTTATTTCATTTGTGTAACATACAAAACAGTCCGGCGCCGGGGAAGTTTATGTTCAGACACCGCGCATCGCGTATGCGTAGTAAAAAAATACTTTTGCGCGTACGTGCCCTGAGGGGCTACGCGGGGCTACGCTTTTGCCACAGCGTAAGTACGCTGCATATAGGCGTATCGTGAGGACGCTCGAGTGTATCTCGGCCTTTAGGTTAATGAGGTAACTCAACCTTGCTGAGAGGAGTACGATCATTTTCTGATTGGTTCTTTGTATCTCCACTGCATTGTTAGCACAAATGTGAGGTTGGACGATCATGTAATTTATCTTCATCTTCTACCACTTATCCATAGTCGGGTTACGGAGGCACCAGGTCCAGGAGAGAAACCCAGACATCCCTCTTCCCAGCGACACTTTCTAGCTTGTCCTGCGGGATCTCAAGACATTCTCAGGCCAGAGAAGATACACAATCCCTCCAGCATTTTCTGGGTCTTCCCTGGGGCCTGCTACCAGTGTGCAGTGCCCAGAATACCTCTAAAGGGAAGCATCCAGGAGGCATTCTAATCAGATGCCCCAAACACCTCTACTGACTCCTTTGGATGCAAAGTAGCAGCGACTTTACACCAAGCTCCCTCTGGATGACAGAACTCCTCACCCTATCTCTAAGGGTAGCATAGGGATAGGATAGCCTGGCCACCCTGTTAAGGAATCCTATTTTGGCTGCTTGTATCTGGGATCTTGTTCTTTCTGTCATGACCCAAACCTCATGACCACAGGTGAGGGTTAAAACAAAGAAATACCAGTAAATCGAGTTTTGTACTTTTTTATTTTTTTTAATATATTTTTTATAGATGGCCTCACTTCTCACCTTACAGCCATCCTCTCACACCGCTATGAATTTTTTTCTAGAGAGAAAAGAAAGACAGAAAGTAAGACAACAAAACACAACAATTATCCACAAAAAAAGGCACAAGGCAAACACACCCAACCTCCGTCGCAATCCTGCAAAGTACGACAGAACACAGCAACACATGCATAAAGAATAATAACATTCTTGACTCTGCAGTAGAATTCCATAAATATACATACCCATACTTACAAATGAATATACAGTATACATACATATACATTCATATTCAGTCACATACCCATCTACATATCTGCATATGATATCTACATATACATCCCTGCACCCATTTGTGTATGGTTGTGAGCATGCATAAGTGAATAAGGTTCCTCGAATAGAACATTCAATAGTGACCGCGAAGCATCAGAGATCCCCCCCCCAAGGCCCGAGGCAGACAAAGGGGGATCAGAGCCCAAGACCCCAAGAAGGACCCCGAGCCCAGAGTCCCCAGGGCCACCCAAACAGGACGAGCCACTCACCAACTCCCCAGATCCGACCAAAGGGGAGAACAGGAAGAGCCCCACCAGCGACTACACACAATGACCCCCCGGGACCAACAGCGACAAACTCACAGGCCCCCGCCGGAGCCCACTGCATCGGCGTAGCCCCAGGCCCGGTCACTGAGGCCCGGGCACCGGGGACGCCCACCCCTCAGGCCCAGACCCGACAGGACCAGAGGACCCGAGCCCTACCAGGCAGCCACCAGCCGAGCCGACACACGCCCAAGCGCCCATCCCCCGACAGCGAAGGCCCCAAACACACCCACAGGCAAAGGGACACCCACCCGGGGGACCACGTGGCAGGAGCGCGACACCAAGTAGCCTCAGATGTATCAGAGAGGGGGCAGTCCAAGTCCCAGCCTGACACTTAGACATTCATACACAGACACACTCACTCAGACCCACCCTCATCCTCACTCACACAAAAGACAAACAATAACGACACGTTCCATTCATAATCCCGATGCACACTCTATACCCCCTAGGTCCAAGACATGTACCTGCTCCCTACATGGGGCAGCCCACACCCAAACCCAGGAGGTAGGCCCATTCATTCTGGGGTGGAGAGTAGCCGACATCCAAGATTCGGCCCAACCCTCGCCCTGCCGACAGGACAGGACACCCCAGCCCAAGCAGCCCCAGGGAGAGCGCAATGCCAGCCCCGCCCACGGCGAACCCTCAGGCCCCGAACCCTCCCATAGTCCAGGACAACACCTGA
>JBBPBX010029992.1:0-10973 GCA_038048925.1 Garcialebias charrua
CGCCCGAGGCTGTTAGCGAGAGCTCATCTGCTCGCAACAAGTCCCTCGTGTCGAACTCATTGGTGGAGTCCCCGAGCGGGGCCATAATGTCCATGCTTCCTCCCCAGTCAGCTTGACTGCTGTCAAGTCAACAGCCTCGAGATCCGCCGTGGGAGTGAGGGCTTCGTCGGGAAGCGGTTCCCGTGCCGTGGTGGAGCCGCCCATGGCTTTGACCACAAAGTCCATGCATCTCCATCTCTCTGCCTCACGTAGCAGTCCGCCGTGAAGGTAGGACTTGGGGGAGTCCAAAGCTGTTTTTGCATGTAGCATCCCTAAGCAGACGGGACAGGCCTCGTGGGTGTCCGTCGCTGAGAGGGAATAATCACATCTGCTGGGGCAAGCTCGGGAGCCGGGGCTCGCTGATCTGCTGTTTTTGTTGGAGTTCTTCGACTTCCTCTTGCTCTTCTCAGGAGCCATGGCTGAGAAGAGGCGTTGAGTTGTAGCCAGTTAGCCGTCCCCTAACCGTTGCGAAGACATCCTCACGTCGAGCTGATCTCGGTAGCTATCCGTAACCGTTAGCTACGCAGGTAGCGTGGCGCAGCTGGCGTCTCATAGCTGAGCTGCGAAAGAGCAGAAGAAAAATCATTGAAGTTAAGTTGACGATACTGGGTTAGCCTCAGCTAATCCCAGTGCTCACAGAAAGTTTCTCTGTAACGCTCGGGCAGGGAGCGAGCTCACCTCCAGTCAAGCAATCCAGTCACAGAGAGTCCTGCGAAGTTCAGGTGTGAAGCGAGGTGAAGGGCAAAAGAGAATGAAGGTGGGGCGTCAGCCCCTTTTATGCAAAGAGGGCAGGGCCTCATTGCTGACGCCCACCTGCCTTTAGAAAAGGCGTGATTGCATCACTTCAGGTGAACCGTGCGGCGGCGTAATTCCCATAGTCAATGTGTTGCACTGAGTGTACTGATTGATAAGGGAACCACTTGTTACATACAGTATACCTATTCTCAAAAATTTCTAAGTTGAACTGTGAAAAGTGACCAAACAAAAAATATAGAAAAATAAGGCGATCCTTTCTTTATACAAAATCTTACATTTTGGTTAAACAGTTACATAAGATTGGTGCATTGTTTCACACACAACCCTTCATCAGAATGTGTACTCCCCAGTGTAACAGCACAGCCAGTGTTCTGCTTACACCATCAGTAACATCAAAAAGCAGAATCTATATTCTCCCTTCTGTGTTCTTTTTCATGTGAGTGACTATGTGCAACAGCAGCAGCATCTCTTCCTGCCTCTGCTTCACCAGAGTAAGGCAATAGGTTTAGCAGGCGAGAAGGCGAGGCAGATTTATGGCGGTGGATGTGACCTCTGGGGCCGTAACACGGTGATGGGTGAGTGGCTCTCAACGGTAAGCTACTGGCACTTGACAAAGTGCCCGAAGCAGAATGAATTTACTTCTCTTTTCCTCAATCATCAAGCAGCCACTGCCCTGACCCCCATCCTGACTGCTATAACAAGATCTCCCATCTCACAAGGGCCTGAAAAATTTACTGTCACATCTACTTTTCAATGAGCTCAAGTGAGCACTTCTTTCACCTTCAGCGGAGCAGGTGCTGGGGTAGAGGAGGGCTAACCTGCCCCAGCGTGAGTTTGTGAGTGTGTATGTTTTATGAGTGTGTGCATGTGAGGAAGAAGTAAACTTGCATGCAAAGATTTCTGCACACACAAGTCAGCTGGTCCACACATTGCTCCCTTGTTCAGCTTTTCCAGGATAAGTCACAGCTTTCTGCATTCATAAGCAAATACACACACAAAATGTTTTACAACAATCCTCAAAAATAAAATAAAAATTGCCATAAAACTGTAAAAAATAAAAGCAAAAATACTTGTATAGAAATGTATGATCCTTGCAGCTTCAAGAAACTAGCACATTTCCTTTGACACACACAGCCAGAGTAAGGTTGCCGGGGACACAGAGGGCGGTGCTATATAGAAGTCAATAGACACCTCTATGGTTTTTATTAGGAGTCAATCTACCTTATCACATCTTTTATACACACAAGCACACACACATCAGGTATTATGGAAGTGTATATGGAGGCTTTCATCAGCTTGATGGCAGCAGAGTTGGACTTAACGATCCCAATATTCTTTTTTTTTTTTACCAGTCAAAAAAATAAAATTCTTAATGCTAGCACATTTAAGTTTCACCTTTCTTGCTGAAAGATGTTGCTGAAATCAATTTCCAGTGAATATAATAAGAGAATTAGTTAAGGTTGATGAAATGTTAGTACCGGTAGTCCAGATCCATTAAGTATAATTTAAATGGTAAATGGTAAATGGAGCTTACTTATATAGCACTTTCCAGCCCCCTTTGAGGGGCCCCAAAGCGCTTCACAGTACCAACCATCCACCCATTCATACACACATTCATACACCGGTAGCGGTAGACTGCCTTGCAGGGCGCTGCCTGTCCTACCGCACTTTGAGATTTTTACTAATGAAAAGTGCGGTATAAATTGAATTCATTATTATTATTATTATTATTACCTTGAGCAACTCGGGGTTAAGTGTCTTGCCCAGGGACACAACAAGGTATGCCGTGACTGGGGATCGAACCAGAGACCTTCTGGTCCTAAGCCGGCTGCCCTGCCTCTACACAATCTCGGCCCCTAACATGTTAATATAACATGTTTTTTTTTTTGGCCAAACCAAATACTTCTATTTAATTTCTAAACATTTGATTGCAACAAGTACTGGTAGCTTGGTAAAGCAAACTGTTAAGAAGTTTAAAAAAAAATGAAAAGAATAAACTTAAGGGAACAAAAATATTGTGCAAAGGAGACAATTCAGTTCAGTTCATAGTACAGTGCCAAGTCACAACAGAAGTCATCTCAGGGCACTGCACAGAAACATTCACATGTAAAAATAATAAGTTAAAACTAATTATCTAAGGAGCAGACTACTTTGAATTCAACACCATTGCAGAACTCTCATCTTGAGCAAGCATGAAGGTGACTGGAAAGGGGAAAAATTCCCTCATGAAGAAGAAACCTTGAGCAGAACCAGGCTCAGGACGTGACCATCTGCTTCGACCAGCTGGGTTTGAGAGGAACAGATACACAATTGCAGGTCAAGAATCACGTTGATAGAAATAGTATCAAATGAAAAGGGTTGGGAGAAACTATTGCCATTGTTATCTAAATCGTGTCACTGGGGCAGCCGCTTGAGCAGGGAGACCCAAACATTTTCCACAGCCACCTCTTCCAGCTCTTCTGGGAGGACTCCAAGGCGTTCATAAAACAACCAAAAGGCATAGTCTCTCCAGTGTGTCCTGGGTCCTTGCAGCTGCCCAAAGATGCCAACGGGTATGGCGACGAGCGCGCAAAGCTCTACAAAGAACCTCTGCTGTGTATTCCAGGTCTGCTAACCGGCGGCGTACTCCTGCACCCACGTACCAGCAGGGACAGAGAGTGTGGCTGTCTACCAGAGACCTCCCACTCCATGTGGAGAGCCGCAAACTCGCCCCTCGCTTCGTTGGACCCTTCCCTATATCTAAGGTGATTAACCCTGTGGCAGTTCGCCTCAACCTACCCCGGACCCTTAGAGTCTGCCCCACCTTTCATGTGTCCCGTATCAAGCCACTTGCCACGTCCCGACTCTCGCCCCCCTCTGGACCCCCTCCGCCTGCCCGGTTCATCCAGGGTGGTCCTGCCTACACTGTACGGCGTCTCCTTCGGTCCAGAAAATGGGGCAGGGGGACGCACTACCTGGCTGACTGGGAGGGATATGGACCAGAGGAGCGCTCATGGGTGCCTGCTCGACATATCCTAGATAAAACTCATCAAGGACCTTCATCGTGCCCATCCCGATCAACCTGGTGGTCCATCAGGAGCTGGACCTTGAGGAGGGGGCATTGTAATGATTCACGTTCATGTCAAGTCATGCTATGTTTTTGGGTTGTCCTGTCTCCTCTCCTCATCAGCTTCATTCAGCGCACCTGTCCGCTGCTCTTTTTAAACGCACTCCAGACTCTGCCTCCCTGCCAGTTTGTCTGATCGCCTTGAGCCTGAAGAAGTCCAGCGTTCTGTTCCTGACCTCTCTGTTTTTTTACACCCTTCATTATCACGGATTCCTCCCTTTTGCCTTGCCCTCAACGGATTTCTGCCCATCGGATATCTGGACCTTGACTCTCGCTCTGCCTACTGACACTCGACTCTCACTGCACCCCAAGGATAAGTACTGCCTCTTTGCCTCTCTGTGTATGACCCACGCCTGTATCTTGACCATGGTCCTAGACTCCGGACTCTTGGAGCTGTTAACTTTTGGAACCAAGCTCCACTCGAGCTGAAGAGGAGCTGTGTCGGAACTCTTCACGTGTCACGTAGGGGGCAAGGAGCTTTCTCAATTCAAAGAGCAGAGAGTGTGGGGTTCAGGTTTCAAAGGCTGAGATAGGAACATAGAATGACCAGTAAACAGAGAGCTTTGCCTTACAGCTCAGCTCCCACTTTACCACAAGAGACCAGCACAGTGACCACAATACTGTGAACGCTTCAGCAATCTGTTGAAAAGTATTACATTAACTGCATTTCATATTTTTACTTGTTAGACATAAATTGGTCAGTAATGCCTTTATTCGGTCTAGTCTTCAATTTCAATTCAAATCAGTTCAGTTTATTTATACAACGCCAAGTCTCAACATAAGTCGTCTCAGGGCACTGAACAGAAACATTCACATACATTAAAAAAGCCAATTGGAGATGGTGGTGGACTTCAGAATTGTCATGGACTTCAGAAGGAACAAACACACCTACCACCAATGTTCCCTCTAAGCTGCGCGTGTGCGCAATTGCGCACTGCCCGCACATTCTTAGCGCACAATAAAATCTTTGCACGCATCCAAATTAAACTGAATGTTGTCAGTATGTCCTATACGCCTTGAACGCATCACACAAGTGCGGGATCTGATTGGGTATTGTCAGCCCGCCGGTCCACCTCAACTTAAAATGATTGATGGACAGTGATTACATCCAATCACATTGAAGCTCACGTTGTTTTGACCAATCACTAACAGGAAGGCAGGTCTTAGAACAGCAAGCATTGTGTATGCGGCTTCACAGTCAGATCATGCAGAAGACGGAGTTTGTTACACCGGGACAGGTATTTATTTATTTATTTTTATTTATTTCGAACAGACAGAAAAGACAATCAAGAAAGAAAAAGAAAGAAAATAGGATAACACAACTAAAAAAATAAAAGTTAATACAAATAATTATGCCTAAGTGACATGCAAATTTTATGCGTTCTGTTCGAAAAGGAACAGGTAGAAGATACAATATCTTATAATGTCCTGCCCCTTTCATACTCATCAATTTATAATCAATTAACTGTCAAAAAACCAAAATGATACAACTTGTGTCCACTTTACATGATATTTAAAGATAAACAATTACTGTATCTAAACACTATATCATCAATTGCATTCATAGACTTTAAAACACTCATCTTAGAGAGCGTATTTTGCAATAAGTTCCTTTTTAAATCATTTTTTTAAGCTGGTTTATATTTGTACTTTTTTAAATTCATTATTCAACCCATTCTATGTCAGGTATGTGGGTCAATTAGTGTTAAAACTACAGATTTTAAATCTCGTTGTTAGGTCAAGTAAAATCAGAGTTATGATCAATAATCCACACCACGCCTTTTATCTGAATAAAGTCAAATATCAAGCACGTTACAGCGAGAAGCTGCACACTCGCACACACACACGCACACATACACGCACACACACACACACCGCTGAACACATAAACAATCCCCCTCCTTTCTGAAGGAGGCTCCAAGTTATTTGTCAAGCACTTTGGTGACCTCCATTCAACTTCTGCGTCTTTTTCTTATTTTTCCTGCAGATTTGTCTGCAGGAAAAATAAGAAAAAGGCGCAGAAGTTGAATGGAGGTCAGTGCACGATAAAGTCACGTGATAAAGAGGAAGAGCAGAACCAGGCCAGGTGTGCAGAGGAGCAGGACCAGAACCAAGCATCAGTTTCTGAGCTCTGCAGATGTTGACCCAGGGACCAATGGAGGAAAATGCACTTTTTAAAAACACAGTAAAATAAATATTTTGTCAAAAAAAAAAATAATGTGGAGATTTTAAACAAAAACCCTACAAGCATTAAAATTAAAATAATCTAAATTAGATATTGTATATTTGAGGCTGACAGTTTAATTAAGAAGGTTGACTTTCCCTCTGAGGAAAATGAATAAAGGGTTAAAACGTCTAATTCAAATAAAATAATAAAGTCTGTAGTTAAATAAAACTGGTTTTTGAGCTGCATGCATTCAGCTGGGAGCTGCAAAATCACTTATATTAAAAGCAAACTCATGGAAGTTGCTGCTGTAATCTGATTCTTTTAATAAGCCATGTAACTTTCTATGATCCCAGATTTATAACAGGTGTGTGGCCATAGTGCGCACTCCTGATGTTGCTCATAGTGGTCCTCACTGTGCTCAGAGAGCTTGTGTGTATGCCCAGACACATGAAAAATTAGAGGGAACATTGCCTACCACCCCCTGAACATAAGAGGATCTGCAGTGGAAATGGTCTCCAGCTACAAGTACTTGGGTGTGCACCTGAATGACAGCCTCAGCTGGGGCAACAACACCACCAGCCTGATCAAGAAAGCTCATCAGAAACTCTACTTCCTCAGGCGGCTGAGGTGAGCTGGTCTGGGAAGCTCAGTCCTCACCTCCTTCTACAGGTGTGCAGTGGAGAGCATCCTGTGCTCCAGCATCAACGTGTGGCATGGAGGCTGCACAGCTGCAGAAAGAAAAGCTTTGCAGAGAGTGGTGAAGGCTGCACAGAAGATGTTGGAGTCAGTCTCCCCACCATCACAGACATTACACCTCTAGATGCAAGAAGAGGGCCACCTGCATCAAGAAGGACCCCACTCACCCAGCACACAGTTTTTGCTCCACTCCCCTCAGGCAGGAGGTTGAGGAGCATCAAGTGCTCCTCAACCTCCTGGGTCAGGACTGGGTTTGCAAATTAGCCTGTGGCTAGAAAACCTTTGTGCAAGACAACGGTTGCTTCGTTTTTAACATGTAACATTGTTTACGTATTGTACTGTCCTTGATCAAATAAACTTGAATGAAGTGTAGAACCACTAGACTGAAGAACAGTATCTACCCAGAGGCTGTTAAACTCGTGAATCTATAACCAGGATAATCACTGTGAAAAATTGCTTCATGTTGCTGCTGATCTGTTTCATGTTGCTGCTGATCTGTTTCATGTTGCTGCTGATCTGTTTCATGTTGCTGCTGATCTGTTTCATGTTGCTGCTGATCTGTTTCATGTTGCTGCTGATCTGTTTCATGTTGCTGCTGATCTGTTTCATGTTGCTGCTGATCTGTTTCATGTTGCTGCTGATCTGTTTCATGTTGCTGCTGATCTGTTTCATGTTGCTGCTGATCTGTTTCATGTTGCTGCTGATCTGTTTCATGTTGCTGCTGATCTGTTTCATGTTGCTGCTGATCTGTTTCATGTTGCTGCTGATCTGTTTCATGTTGCTGTGTTCATTCGTACTCATCTGCTCATACAGACTCATGTTCATGCTGCTGTTCAGCGTATTGTTTTTATGCTACTAGTGTTCAGAGTATTTTTAGTTAATGTTTTTTCTTAGTTCATATCTTAGAGCTTATTACTGTTTTTATTTTTACATTTTACAGTTGGATGTCACTGGGAGCCTGTAAACATGATTTGGTTCCACCACATGTAGGCCCCTACTACCACATGTGGTGCAAATGACAATAAACTCTGTGCAGCGGGTGCTCTGTGACAATTAGAAAAAGTTATCTATCTGAGGAAGCCAGCATATTGCATTGAATCTGCACTTTGTCTCAGTATCCCATCCTGAGAAAGGACAAACACAACAGGGGAAAGGAAAAACTCCCTTTTTTTCTCTCTCTCTCTCTTTTTCTGTTAAATGGCCTCCCTTCTCCCCTCACAGCACATGTGTCAATCTCATGGCCCGCGGGCCAGATGTGGCCCGCCATTCATTTTATGTGGCCCGCGAGAGCTTAGTTTAAAAGTTTTGAGTGTCTAAAAATAAATACGAGCGTGTTTTGACCATAAACTACATTTCCCACAATGCCTTTCGACTACGGAAGCCGCAGCCCGCAGCAGTGTTTCTACCTTCATGCCAACGAGTGGAATTGAGATATAAATAATGATCCCAAAATGTCCAGAAAGAGAAAAGTTGATGCAGACGGAAGTTTCAAGAAAGATGGGAAGGCGAATACTTGTTTGTGCTTCCAGGAGAAAGACCGGTATGTCTTTTGTGTTACGAGGCGGTGTCGGTTTTGAAACCAAACACGGAGCTAAGTACGCTAAAGCTAGCCTTCAAGAAAAGCAACACATTCTGCCAAGAATTAAAAGGCAAACTGCAGTCGCAGCAGAGTTTGTTCATGAAACCCACAGCCAAAAACGAGGCTGCTGTGAAAGCTAGCTTCATTGTGGCTGAAGAAATCGCTTCCAAGTCGTTTTCAGCGTTTTTGAAGCAGTGCATGCTGAAGGTCTGTGAGCAGGGACTCAAACAAGTCATCACGCAGATGTCCGACACCATCACGGCTTTCCAGAGTGAATTGGACTTATGTGACAAGTGAAACAGGACAATCTTGTCCACTTTCCTGTTTGTCAGGTTAGCATTTTTTTAAACAATTAAAATATAATAAAATGTAATTCAACAAAGAAGAAGAACATTTAAACTGTGTGCAATTTAATGATTGTGCTTGCATTTTGTTTTGTGTTTATCATTTTCAGAACATGATCAATCGTAGAGAGAGAATCCACTTGTGTGTTCCAGGCAGCATCTCCTCATCAAAGACTACCGGTAACCAAAAAACTTGAGTAATATAGTTGTGAACTGAGTCAACCTTTATTTTGGTATTTTTAGTTGATTACATATTATTTATGTGTAGCTGCTGTTGTAATTATTTAATGTTTGCAGGGTGTGTATGCACACAAATTGTTGTCATCAAACCATCAGTTGGATGCAAGGCTGTGTGTAGCCTTTTTTTGTAAAATGCTACATGTGTCATACATGTTCTTTGCAGCTCAGTTTTATGTTATTTTTCTTTATTAACTTGGACATCTAAAAAAGCTAAGTCTGGTCCTCTGGACATTCAAAAAACAAAACAAAACAAAGCAAAAAAACTGTAGAAACATTTCGTCTTTCGTCCGAAAGACTTCCTCAGTCTGAGATGCTGTATTCAGCTCAGTCTTATAAATAGCACCCTCTCACAGTGGATCAACCAGTTGGCTGATGACAGCCGAAACCAGCTGCTCACATGATCAAGGAGGACCACCTCTGGACCATCAGGTCCAGAGGACCAGACTTAGCTTTTTTAGATTTTTCTACCTGGATTATTGAGCATGCATCAGGGTATTAACTTGGACAGTTTGATCCTTCATTAATGGAGTTATGTGGGTTTTCATAAGCTGACAAAATTTAAAAGGATTTATGTTAGAGCAACAAGCAAACAGATGTTTTCTATGCAACTGTAATTGTCAGTTGAATAAGTTATAATAAATGAGTTATTCAACATTAAGGAGTACGGTAGTTACATTTATTTTACATTACATTAGATTACATTTAGTTACATTTATGTTACATCTGGCCCTTCAAGGACAGCCATTATGCCGATGTGGCCCTCGGTGAAAATGAGTTTGACACCCCTGCCTTACAGCCATCCTCTCCACACCATTATTATGAAATATTTATTTTAATAATTATCTAGTGGAGTTTTTTTTTATAGGATAGAAAGAAAGGAAAGACGGAAAGTAAGACTACAAAATATATTTCGAAAAACTCCCTTTTAACAGGAAGAAACCTCCAGCAGAACCGGACTCAGGGGGAGCAGCCATCTGCTTCGATCAGCTGGGGTTTGAAAAGACAGGAAGAAGAAACAAACATAAAATGGCAGGTCAAGGTGTAAGTGATTGTTGCACAATAACTTTGCTGAGAGAACTAAATATTGATTAAATCTTAAAAATGTGCCTGACTGTGTGTTTTATTTTTCCAGTAGAATCGGATTCATTAAAAAGGTACAATTAAATATCTGGTGGATTATTACTGTATCATAGTTTTTATGGATGTAACAGTAAAAATACCTATTAAACTGTAGATTAGATGAAGAATGTTGGTAATTCAAACATTTTTGTTTGCATATTCATTCTTTAAAATGTCATTCAACTTATTTTCTTTTATGATTAGAGCCTCACTAACTCTGATAATGTTATCATGATGAGCCAATAAAAATCTATGATTAAACACGTGTAATTTTCCAGAGACAATGTAGTAAAACATATTATATCTGCCTCCCTCCCTCCCTCTAGTGAGTGGTACATTAGTCCTGCAGTGGCTGACTGTCTGTGGGTTACAGCAGAACATAAAGAGGTGATTAAAAGCTATTCAATATACCACTGTAAAACTGATCAGGCTAAGAAAGCTGCTACCCCCTCTGCTGCCCAACTACCTATACTCACATGTGAGACTAAGGACTGCAGCAGAAAGACAGTGAGAAAGAATCAGAGAGTCTTCTTTCTGATTCTTTTAACTTATATATAAAATATAATACATATCATATAATACATATCATATAATACATATCATATAATACAATATAATACATATCATATAATACATATCATATAATACATATCATATAATACAATATAATACATATCATATAATACATATCATATAATACATATCATATAATACATATCATATAATACATATCATATAATACATATCATATAATACATATCATATAATACATATCATATAATACATATCATATAATACATATCATATAATACATATCATATAATACATATCATATAATACATATCATATAATACATATCATATAATACATATCATATAATACATATCATATAATACATATCATATAATACATATCATATAATACATA
>JBBPBX010029992.1:18405-35497 GCA_038048925.1 Garcialebias charrua
CTAACTGCGTCTAAAATTTCAAATAATGTTTTTTTTTAATGCTTCTTATTCACCAGCATTACTAACTGTAAAATATTCTGTTGGGCAATATTCAACAATAACCCATGGAGATTTACTGTTTGATCATCAGCTTGGACGGTATTCCACTCGGGTCCCTGTAACACCTTTTTAAATTACAAGAAATAGGAAAAATTCCTGTGGTTATGAACATGCTTCTGGCTCAATCAGCAGCAGTGGCTTAGCAAACTGCATTTTTCTTTTAACTTTCAATTCTCCCAAGCATCCTTGCTTCACAGCCCCTGGGGCTATTGCCTTTCTCAATCTGTCCCTGGAGAGGCAGGAGTTATGGTCCCTGTCGATTGAGGAGAAAGGGATGTTATTCCCCTGTCACCTCCTGGTCGCGCCGCCATCCTCACTGCCCTGATCTACAGCCTAACGCCGTCCTCTCTTCCTTTTCCCCACTTTGCTCTGTCATAAGCTGCTGGCTACATCGTTGCCATGGGCTATTGAGAAGAGGATGGTGGAAAAATGTTCTGGGAAAGGCGGTGGAGGTGCTGATATTGGTTTAGAGGTGCTGCCTGCAACAGTATGATGAAAGAGCGTTGAGCGCTTTGATACTGTTAGAACACTTGAATAAAAGATTCATACGTGTTTTGTTTGAAAAGGCAACCACACCTGCAGCAAATGCATTCAGAACAAGATAAGGATTGAAAAGGATTATTAGGTGGATGTATTTTTACACCAACATAAGGCATACTTCAGCTTTACTAAAGATATAATATACAGTACATGCAGAACAGAATACTAATTTTGGAGAAGGGGTGAAAAGATTTGGAATGGGGGCAGGGAAGTGGAGCTGTGAACCCACTTGTCTCAGGGGAGGTGACCTGTCTCAGAGCACATGCAGGTCCTTGAATGACACCCTTCATAGTGGAGCAATGACAGGGTTAAACATAAAAGGCAGTTATCTGAAGATTACACGTGGCGGCTGTTAACTCATGTGTCAAACAATTCTCTGTAGACTTTTTTTTTAATTTTACATCTGACTATTACTGAACTCAATCATTCAAAAATATATTTCACACATCAATGTGTGGGTTTGACTTAATGTTTTGTTTTACATATGTTCTTGCCATTTGCACATCTCTGTTTAAAAAGAATACATAGGTTACGTATAAATGTATATAAATAAATTGAAGGCAATACATGTTTATACAAAAAGGTTTATACTGTTTACACACCTGTATAAAAAGTGTTTGTGTTCCAGTGAGTGTGTTAATGACTTACATTACTTTGATTATATATACTTTACATACAGTATTCTAGAGTTTCAAAAAGTTTCCATGGAGAAATTGTATAATAAATTAAACTGGATTGATTTGCGCGAAATGCTGGCTACTTTAAACCACAAGCACCACTAAAGACAATCCATGCACGCAGTAGTACACCTGACAGGTGCACAACAGAGGACTTGCACACTTTAAAATGCTCAGTACAATGTTCATACTGGCTATATCTTGAAGTTGTTTTTTCTTCCCCTCTGTATTATGCACCTTAAGCAAATCGTGAGTTTGTGAGGGTCTTTCTGGGTGAAAGAATAAATAAATAAGCAGATAAACAGATGAATAACCCAGAGGGATGGAAGCACATGTGGCTTGGCCATCTATCATATATCCTATTACCCTACACTCAGCGGCTCCTGCAGTATGTATAATGTAGTCAACCTTTGTAAGCAGATACAAATTCTACTGTTTTCTTCCTCAATTTGTTATATCTGACAACAGTATAGCTTGTGCCTAGCTGTTTCTTTGAATTATGAATAGATTCCCTTCACCAGACTTTCACTTGTGCATGATAGTGTGGTGTTTTATGCAGAACAGCTGTGGAAAACAAATTTGTAAAGCCTGGCACACTTTGTAGCGGTTGGGTAAATATGCATAAACAGTTACGCTTAAAGCTACTTAAGAACAACCAAATGGATTCAATTTTTCATCTTTGGATTTGTTTCACTGAGTGTGATGAATGTAAAATGCCAGTCTGCAATACAAGTGCAGGAATTGTAGCTGTTTAAGTGTTTCAAATGATTTACAAAGTGTTTTGAGGAAGTCTCCAATGAATGACAATGCAATAAACAAGTGATTCAAAATCTTAATTCTTGCCACATAAATATCCTCCATCAAACTAAGCAATAAAATAATATATGTTACATTTATCACTCACCAATATTAGGAATACAAGAAATGAGAAGCAGATGGGATAATAATAAAAAAAAAGAAAAGAATGTATACAAGAAAAGCTAGAGTAAATAAAAAAATACAAAATCAGATGCAATACTGAGACCGACAGGAAGAAAGTTGAGAAAGAAATAATGTAAACATATGGCAAACTGATAGCACATTTTACCACTGCCTGTTTGTTTGGGTATTTACAGTGTGAGGCTACAATCAGCTCTTCAAAGCTTCAGACCGCATGACAAAAGCTCATTTCAGGGCCACACATCATTTAAACAGCTAAGTCAAATATCAGTCTACCTACACATACACACAAAATCAGATCCAGTTAGTTGTCCATCGCATCAAAAAGCAAGAAGGATGCAGAGAAACTACAGTTTAAGTCATGCACAGTGAGGGCAGAGGAAGATAAGTTGTAAGGAAGTAATTTTTCTTGGGACTTGGCTGAACTCTGAAGCCCTGTTTGGTTAGAGCAGATGTAGAATTAGTACACATCACTTTGCATCAGTTAGACACTAAACACAAGCTGCTTCTCAGATGCCAAATTCCTCGGTGTCACACAGACAAAACCATATGCACACCTCACCTCTGAGGTCTAGGATTCTGCAACAATAATTACCAAGGTGATGTCAGTTCCCAGTGGAACAAATTTTCCTACTCACAAGCTTAAGTATGTACTAAAATATTGGTGGCCTGCTGAATAAAGTTTTAACTAATACAAACACACTTTTCCAACAGTTTCTGGGGATTAAAAACTAAACTAAACAAATAACACAAAACAATAAGCAGTCAATCAAGTTCCATGTTAATGATTTGATCTAAATATGCACGACAGTAGATAGAAAATTAAATAGGAGACAAACACAGACATCTGTGTGTAACCTGTGAACGATGCATGCTATAAACCACTAAACAGTTCTCTTATCTTCAAGGCCCCAAATTTCCAGAGATGCTGAGGAACACATGTGAGTATGTAAAGAAGGGAAATGCTATCAGATGTCCGCAATGTGCAGACGTGGTTCATAAGTCACTGATCATGAATTACATCGCAAGTCTGGACTGAATAGTAGACTTTATTTAATTAAAGGCAAATGGTAATCTAGATACAAACAGAATACAGTATTTGTATTTATTATTTGAGTCCCCCTCACCAACCCTCTGCGTAATGTCAGTGTCATTATGCGCTTGTGCGTGAGATTTTTTTCATTACCACATTTTTGACCTTCAGAGGTCAAAAATGCGTTAGGATTTTTTTTGTCTCCAAACCCTGTGTCATTTTTCACCAATTTTATTGTCCGTCCAACAGATCACAAATGAGTCTTCAAGGCGCAATGTGACTTATCTGTTTAAATAAAGGTTGAATGAATGAATGAAAACATTTAAAACCAAACAATAGGAAAAAGTGTACTCTACAAATTTCATAGATGCTCAGAAACTGAACTAAAACACAAAACTTTAAAGTCATGTGTGACATTGTTAAATGGTCTTTATAAGCATTAAGTCAAAGTCATTACTGTACAGTGTTTGTAAAAAGTACTCACCCCCTAGGATGTTATATGTTTTTGTTAATGTCATAAATCAACCATGGTTAATATAAATAAGCATTTTTTTATGCATAGAACAACTTTTGCCCAAGTTCTTTACCAGTCTAAGCTTTATGGGTTCATGGCAGAGAAAGCTGCTGTTGAAGAAAACTCATTAAATCTCAATTAGTTAGTCAAATGGTATGTGGAAGACTCCATGGTCAAATGCTTTTCTACAGCCAGCTCCAGTCACAATTTTATGAGTTTCTTCCACAGTGGCTTTAGGCTGCTCACTGCACCACCTGGTGGTGGTTGGGTTAAATGCAGAGACCAATTTCGTCTGTCAAGTATGGGAACATACACAGATGACATTACACCTGCAACCACTCAGAAGCATGGATAAGCTTAAGCAGGTGAGGTGGAAGAGACTGTGCATACAGCCACTGTTGATCAGGTTTTTTCATCAGTCTAAGCTTTATGAGTTAGTGGCAAAGAGAAATAAATAAATAAATAAATAAATGTCACATTTTTGGTGGCCTCTGTCACTATTGTCACAGAGTTCATGAAGACAACAAGCTCTTGGTAGATTTACACATGTTCCATATTTCTTCTATTTCTTAATGATGGGTTACACAGAACTCCTGGAGCTGTTTCGGGCTTTGGAAAACCTTTTTGTATCCTTGCCTGACTTGTACTTTTCCATATTTAATTCTGTAAGTTGATTTTAAACAACGTTAAAACTGATGCAATCACTTATTTTACATTACACATTTCCATTTAAGTGGTCTGACTCTATAGAAAATTGATTTAACTTTGACAGTGAAAGTTTTTGTGATTATTATTTTTTATATCAAAAACACCATTTTATTCTGACCATGACATATTCATGACAACAGAAGCATAACACATCCAAGGGAGTGGATACTTTTTATAGGCACTATATGACATAAACTGAACATGAAACATAATTTTAAAGGTAACAAAACAAAATGTATGAAAAATCCATTCCAGTAGTCTTTAAAGCTCAAGAGGTCAGAGATAAACGCTGTGATCTCTGGAACTGTGATTGAAATATACAAGAAATATGACTCATTTGCTGTCGTTGGTTGTGGATTAAGCAGATTTAACAAAGCAAGAAATGACATGATGCAACACTGTTGACCGAGTGTATCATTACTGTTTAAAAGGGCTTGCAACCTTCAACTCAGTCACTGTTTGGGCTTCTTCTCATCAGAAACGCAACACTCATTCACATAAACACCCACACAACCCTTTCAATACTACACTTCACCTCCTACTCCTCTTTATGCACACGTCCTTCTCTTTAGCTCACAGCAAATATGTCCCTTCCTTTGTTCAAAATCACCCCTCGTACCCTGAACATAAAACTGCAATGAATGATTGTGCCAACCAAGTGGAACAAACAGGAAAAATAGAAAAAAATAATGCTCTTTCCATCCACAAAGCAACAAATAATGTTGGCTTTATGTGGAGTCTATTGTCATTATATATTACAACTTTTTGTTGTTGCAAAAATAAAATGTATTATTGTGTCAAAATAAAATTATAATTAATAATTGGAGCAACGGTGTCACAAACTGGTAATGATAAAAATGTGGTGTTGCAATAGGGATTGACATGATGGTTATTTGTACTGCACTGTGTGTTTTACCTGTTGCATGTAACAGCAGTTTAATGTATTAGTAGGCGCCACCATCCTAAGTCTCAGCACTTAATAAAGCCGGATGTGTTTGCATGATGTAGCGCTGAGGAACAAGCAAACCAAAGGAGCAGCAAATGGGCAAACTAATATCATCTGACGAGTGATTACTTCTGCATTTGTGTTCAATCAGAAACATTATTTTTGCTGCTCCGTTGAACGTGTGGTTGCACTGACGGCTCAGCATGTAAATGCGCCATAGGGACTGATTTAACAACTGTGCACAGATTGAGTGGAAGAGACAGTAATAACGCTGAGAATCATGCAAATCACTTGTGAAGGAAATGTTGTAAATCAGTTTGAGAGGTGCTCAGAGCAGCAATAGGAGGCAATAACACACAGCAGCACATGTACTTTACAAATGTGAATATCATTATACAAGTCATAAACCATTACCTCATCACATTTGCAGACTGTAGACACATTATGTTGAGTCATATTTAGCTGGTTGTTTTTATTATGAATTATTTAAATCAAAGGGATGATAAAAATAATAATTTCAAACATGTTTATTTTTCTACCACAACTTTCACAATATGTCAAAATCATTTCAAGAAGCTGTAAGAGTTATCGCCATAACAGGATGGGCAGATGTCCAAATACTAAGATAAAGAAATACATGGATTTTTTTTTTAGAGATTGAACCTTTGTATCCAATTATTTTGCTGGTATTAGGATTTGTTATAATGTACCGGTAATTACTTTTACAACAAATACAACTCTAAAAAGACCAAGTAGCCATGACATTCTGATAACATGTCTACTACTGAGCAGGTTAATCCTTTACGTGTCAAAACATCTCTAATCAGCTATGGATGTACAAAATATACACAGATTTTCCAAAAGTAATGTTATATCTAAACTTAATCGTTACACGTGATCTTGACTTTCAGATCTGACTAGAACACAAAATTCTCAGTTTAAAAAAAAAAAACTACGACGTGAAAATGTTCAAAGTATTTTAAGTAAAACGTGTATTACAAGTAAACTGCACAAGGAAAGTCCCAAACCACTCCAAAATAAAAGTGACTGGTTTTAAATTACAAAATGAAAGCAGGAATGAACTTCTCCCTCTTTATTGCCCTTCTTTGAAACTAGTACCATCACTTTTTACCACAGTGAAATGATGTTTAACTCTGCAGAGCACAGCCTGGGTCAGGTATCTGTACCGAATCCAGGGAGTCTGGTTAGTGTTAGAGTTGAAGAGTGGACCTCTTATGTCTGATTACACTCAACAGGCCAGACACTACTCTCTAGTTTTGGAATATCTTGGATCAATGCTTTTTTGATATGCCAGTGGGAAACAGATGGGTATGATCATTTTATTCAGAAACAATCAAAATGTATTAACCCACTGAAACCTGCAAGATTCTGGTTTGTTTTTACTGGCTGTGCAATTTAGGATGCAAGGATAGTATAGTAATTAAATTAGCAAGATATATTGTGACCTACTGTCATCTCTGAGTTTAAACGTGTCAAATACAAAACTAAAATAAAAACTTAATTTGGTTTGAGACAGTAAAAATATTTAACTAATAATTCACATTTACGTTTTGAGTGTTTAAATCTTTTATATTTTTTATTTTTTACCTTTATTTATACAAGTAGTCTCATTGAGTCATGAGGACTCATTTTCAAGAGAAACATGTTTGGGTGCAGATGGTGTGGTTAAGGGCCTTGCCCAAGGGCCGAGAGTGAGGCAAATGTGAGTGGAGGCAGGTGTGAGTGTCTCACCTTTTCCACTCACATTTTAATGTTGTTCGTCAGGGGAGTCGAACAGACAACCTTCCAATCACAGGCCCATCTGTGCCACCACTCCCCACTTCTCCTTTAGTAGAAGTAAAGTGTCTGGTTCTTCAATAGAAATTAATTCCTTACATTCAATACACCATTATTCCATAAACAAAGTACAGTACTGTATTTACTAACATCCTTACCTGAACATCTGGCAGATGTGACAAGAGATTGAATGCCTTAAACTCAGCCAAAAAAAAAAAGGTAGAAATACATATTTAACGAACACTTTGACACAATTGTTCCTTTTCTATTAATTTGATTGAACTGAAAATTTGACGAAGATGACTTGACATTTTTAAGATGCAGAATTGACTTAAGGGATATAATAATAATAATAATAATAATAATAATAATAATAATAATAATAATACAGTAATAATAATAGTTATTGCTGCAAAAGTTGATGTTAATATGAGTGAAAACTGTATGTTAAATAAATCAAAACAATACTGCCTCCACACTGTTAATATGTTGCAAACAAAAGGCTGACTTGTGTAATAACGGTCAGGTAGGTATTAATGTGGCCGCTAACCTCGGCTCTCCTCCTCCTCTCGTTTGAGGCACGGCGTGTTACTGCTTGGGTATGCTTCCTCCTCCTCCTGACTTGGGGTTGTCTCAAGTGGCAAACTTGCAGGACGGGAATTGGTGACTGAGCTGGATGGTCGGGAGCTGGCACAATTCTAGAAGAAATTACATGACACTGTCAGCTGTTGTGAAATGGTACATTAGGCTTTTTTTTTTACTGTAGTAGTTTACATGTTGTCCTGTGTGAGTTTGAAGTGTGTATAAAAATTGACTGTGCTGTTGTTAAACCCAGTTTGTTTGTTTTTTTAAACCAAAATTCCAATCTCGGAAAGTACAACAGAGCTTTAGAGCCACGCTAAGAAAAATAAATTTAAAGCCATACAATTACGAGAATAAGATAATATACTGTAATTACAAGAATAAAGTCAAATAAAGTTTAATATTCTGAGAATAAAGTCGAACAAGACTTTTTTTCCCCCATGAGTTGGATCCATGACGCGACCTGTCAATCAATCCAGTAGGCGTGTCAGCAAATGACCAATCTGAAGCTAAATGCTCTATACCTGCAGAGAGCTGCGCTACAGCCCATCAGCGTCTATAATGTTGTTGTTTTTAAGAGCAAGCTCAAGACCCATCTTTTTAAAGTGAGACTAAACCCAGGTTGAGATGGTAACTCCTCCTTCCAAAATCTCCCTGAAAATGGGCGTGTCGAGAGACAAGGAAGGGTGGAGGTAGAGTTGTGCTTTTGTTCACGCCTCCACCTGCAACAACCTAAAACAAATTAAACCTCTAGCCAACAACATACACCAAGCAACAACAAAGAATAAACATGTAGATGTATTTATCTATTCCACCCATTCCATCCAAAACCAAAGGCCTAAAAAATGAAAATGAAAAGAAAAATAAAACCGCTTGTCAGGAGTGAAATGCAGCACTTCCATATAAGGTATGCACTTCTCATCTCTGCAGGGGATTGGCTCTGCTTGAACCACCTGTGTGACATCACACATGAGCAGACATGTCACACATGAGCGTTTGCACAAATAAGAAAATTAAGGTGTAATCCACCAGTTCAACCCATAGAACTACCGTAAACACATTTTTAGACCAAATATTGCCAAATATTGCCAATTTACACAGATATGCACAATTATGTGAGAATAAACACAGCCATAGTGCTAGATAACATTTTAAACACATTCTAGGGAGTTTATCAGCTAAAAAAAGTTAATTTTGGGTTTAGTCGCACTTTAACTGCATTTCATGAACTGGTTCATCTCTGTTCAATCTATACATTTTCCATACTATTTAATTAATTAATTAATTTATTTATTTATTTATTTTGTGTGTGTCGTTTGCTTTAATTTTGTGAGTTTATTGTTTTATAATTCTGTACAGCACTTTGAGCTGCTTTTAGTATGAAGGGTGTTTTATAAATAAAATTGATTGATTGATTGATTGATTGATAAGCAGGTTCAAAGTCCTGATACTGATAATAATCTGATTCTGATATGCTGACAGATTAATTATCGCCTTATTTGTAAAACCAATACTAAAGTATAACTTAACAATATGGTCAACATTCTTCATTTTGCCACAGTTAAAATGTGGTAAACCATGCTTTGTCGTGTCATAGTTCGGATACAACTTTGTATTACGACTCATTTAGCTTCGGATTGTTCATTTGCTGACCCGCCTACTGGATTGATTGACAGGTCGCGTTGTGGATCTGACTCGTGGAAAGAAAAAAATATGACAGCTGTTAAAAAAAAGTCTTGTATGACTTTTTTCTTGTAATATTAAGACTTTATTTGACTTTATTCTCGCAATATTATAACTTTATTCTCTTTATTTTATGGCTTTTATTTTATTTATTTTTCTTAGCGTGGCCCTAAAGCTTCGTTGTACAGAAACCCAATGTGAAATTAACAATTTTTTTCAGATTCCTAACAAACAAATGTGCTGACGGCTTTATCAGTTGCTACAACGTGAAGAATGAACAGCTGATGTGTAAATTTGATTCAGAGATGTGTTTGTTTTGAACTAGCGTGCACATCTTTGAGGCAATTTAAAACAAATGTCACAAAAAATAAATATAAAATAAATAAACATTTGTTTGCATCGTTCCCAGACGGATTAAGTGGGCATTGACAGGCTCCACATCTTCTTACATGTACGTCCACAGGCAGGAAAATGTCATATGGCAAACAGGAGAGCATTGCCTGATAGTCATCTTTAGTGAACTGTTGATCTCCAACTTCAGTGCATTTAACACAAACACAACTGCCAAGATGCAAACTCTGTTCACATACAGCTACATGATAAGGTAAATTCTTCCAGCTGGCAGTCCTGGCAATGTAGGAATTTTACAGAGAAACTAAGAAAAATGCTGGAAAGACACTTTTAGTCGCTTTAGGTTTTTTTCTTTTTAATCATTAAAAACAATGTTATTCTAACTTATTAAATACAAACGATTTCTGTATGAATTTTTTTTATAGCTTGTTAAATAAATAAAAAAATCAAATTTACTTCTCATTTATATCAGTACTTCAGTGATGTCAGAGACATGAAGTACTGACAAAGGGGTAGGAAGAGGTTAGAGGGGTGTTTTTTATTTGAACTCTGCAACTGACAGCTTTATTTCACAAAGCAATCTAGCTGTGTGTGAATGAGAGGGGGGTCAGGGAAGGTCAGAAGGTATGTAGTATCATACAGGGAGACAGCACTGCTAAAAGTGTGTAAATATGAGTACATATATAACCATACACCAGAGGGGTTAAAAAAAAAAAAATTGTGTGTGAAATCCATGTTGGTGTAGAGAGCGACAATAAGAAAGGGGTCTGAAGAGGTCAACAGTGGTGTGGAATTAAAGACAGGACAGTTGGCGATTAGGTTTGGTAGAATTTATATAAGATACCGTCAAGGTTACTTGTTACGTTGCTGTAAAAAAATACCAATATTATGGAGGTTAAATTGCAGACTCTGATTTTAAACTTATTGTATTTTTATGCCGAAATATACAGTAGTTGCTTAAATGAAGTGGTACCAATCTGCTTTACTCGGCAGAAAAGCCTAATCACATACAGTATTATAGTCCTAGAAATACTAGAATATATGCTATACACAGTATAAGGTTTAGTTTTTACTACGTCTAATGCTGATAAGGGGGGGAAAAATTGGTTCCAAATTGTATTTTCATTTAAATACCTACTAAATCAAAGTTTCATTGATTTATATGGTTACGTTCATTGGCACATATTACAACCCATAAACGCCTTTATCCCCAACAAGTGATATTCATCTTTAAATGGCCCCATATGTAGTATTACCATCAAAGCCTCTTTACCTACTCACTGGAAATTGCACAATACCAAATCTGATGTTTTACAACAAGACAGTAGATAGGAGAATGTGCAGTAATCTAAAGCCAAATGTCTCCTCTCAAACCAAAGGACAGGCACATTCAGTATTTCAAGCAGGATTTATGACACAAAATAGCATTAGCTAAAACCCATCAGGCACCAGTGATGGCTAAAAGAACGTATTCTGGCAGCACAACCTGGTAAGATTGGAAAATTGCCACCACGGGAGGGGAAAAGAAGCAGTAAAAATGACGCTAGATGGGGGTCCCTCACTGATAACATGAGGAGCCAATATATCAGAGCGCACCTGGTGGCAGGCCCCCGTGTTCATACACCCGCCTTACCCCACATGTCACATACACATGCACACAATTCCCTTTTTCTTTTCTTTTTTTACTTAATTTCCTCTCAGTCACCATATCCAACTCATAGTAGAGTTAAAACAAAAATTGTAAGACACACTGATTTTAAAAATCTTTCCTGAGCTAAGTGGCTTTGAGGAATGGATAAAATACATATGTGCAAGTCAAAATCCAGAAGGAAAGGCAAGACCAAGTATTTCTGACCATAAGGTGTGAAACCACATAACAAGGTGCATTTGTGGTTTTGGCAGAGTGTGTGTTTATTAAGGTGCTAAGATTAATAATTAAATGTTTGTATGTGATACGTGTTTGCATAAGCTAGATCTTTAAATACTTCTATAAAGCATTTTGTAAGCAGTTATTTTTCTGTACATACACAAACACACACACACACGCGCGCGGCATTTCACAGTTTCACCTAAACAGCAACGTCCAACAAGATATAAATACTGTCCTGACACTTTAATGTCAAGGGACAGCTTGTCCTGGATTAGAAACTTGTAACCTGCTGCAGAGCTTGACATTGCTGGGATGAAGGTGCTGGGAGAGTGAGAAAGGGGTAGTGTGGTGTGGGGGCTATTAGAGGGTCTATGTTTGATCTATAAGGGCATCTAACATAGACTGTCAACTAGTAAGAGGCTATCAGATGCTGCTCTGAGGCCAGCTTTCATTGGAACAGGCAGAGTAGCATTTTTTTTCTCCTATGAGAAGCCAAATCTTTAAAGAAAATTGGGTTGGTCACACCACTTGTTTTTCAGACACAGACGACTCAAAGAGAGACAGAGAGAATGAGAGGAATATGGGTGGACCTTAAATAAACACATTCATAAGAAAATAAATTACATACAGAGAAATTAAGTGCTTTTCTCCTCTCCTTGATCCTGTTGACAGTACTTCGAACCTGGAAGAAAGGAAGAAAGAATGGCATAATTTTAAAATCTATATTTAGCAACACTTTAAAAAAAATCTTGTAAAAAAGGTAAAACAAAGTTTATTTCACTGCAAAGACCTAAAAGTACAGAATGGAAATTTGATGGTAAAGTGATAAGGAAATAGCACATTTTTAAGGTTAGACTGCAGGAGCAAGCACAGTGTTAATGTAGTTTGGAGGATGTTCCAGTATGTCCCAGTGGCTAATGGGACTTGAAAGTGACACATAGAGCTGGCAAACAGGAGACGACTTCAAGCTATCATCTGTCAACATAGAGAGCCGAGACCAACAAATGGAGCTATTGGAGGAGAAGAGACCGCCCTAGCAGAACAGATTACATTGTTACACTTGAGATGAAACACAGTACTTGCACACTTTTATTTAGTGCATACAACACCAGGCCAGAGTCTCATTCATGTAAGAACTATACAATTACATACAAGAAAAAAGAAAGGAAGGATACAGCAATAGGACAAAGGAGGGTGATAACTATGTTAGGGATAGGGTAAGATGTTAAATTAAATTTGGCCTTGTTTGCAGCAAATACAAGACCTGAGAACGTTGCAGTCATTGAGTTGATCATGAACTTGTTTGTACACACAAGTATACTAAAGTTAGAATTCATGCCATCTGTCCAATAGCAAAAGCTTGGTCCAAACTGGCTTTAATGCAAAAGTTATCCATAAATTGATGTTTTCCAGTGATTACTTCCTGAAAGTTTGCTTAAAATATATTTAGTGATTCATGATATATTTTGCTAACAAACAGAGAGGTCCTTCTAAGAGATAATGGCAAAAAAATTTAAAGAGAACTTGTGGGATCAGTTAGTACTCGGTATAAACTGGGGATTAGTCTCAGGTAGCACAATGTTTTAAAAACGTGTTAGAGTTGTAACAATTTTTGTGTTAGATCAAATTGCTTATGCTATGCCGGCCATCTTGAATCATGTTTAATTTACAATAGTCTACCTGATGACAACTTACTGAAAGTTTAATTAACAACGGTTTGGGGATTCAGGACATGTTTTGTAGTAGAGACAAACAAACATGTGCACACACATGCACATACACATGCACAAAAACAATGTTGCTTTGCCTTCCCCTTTTGGTGGTGGTAATGACAATGACAAGAGCTGAAAAAGTTGTAAATAAACAAAAACTTTTTTGGCGATCTTGAAGTAACATTGCTTCAACGTGAAATGTGATTACTTCAGATTTTGCAGATAAAAAAATAGTTTGACAGACTACAGTGATCCCTTACCTATCTGGGGGGTTACGTTCCAGAGACCTCTGCGATGGGTGAAAAATGTGAAGTAGCTGCGTTATATTTATTTTATTGTTCATTTATATTTTAAGGCTTTATAAACCCATCTCACACTCCTACAAACCTTTCCCACTCTTAGGCTTACAGTTTGTGCACAGAGCAGGAATTTAAAATCCCACGATACAGAATTAGAAATTAGAAGCCGCAATAAGTGAACTGTGATATAGCGAGGGACGACTGAGTTTTTATACTCTGCTTTTAGATTTTGTTGTAAGATTTGTTAATGGCGTGGATCATTTTCTACTTGGTACTGAACATACATTGCATTTACCTAATTTTAAGCCATCATAAGAATCTGATGCTTTTACTGGATGTTGGCTAGAGTGAAATGAAAATCCTTTGGCACTTGTTAGTTCTTCATGTGTGTGTGCGTGTGCGTGCATGCATTCATTTGAGAACATCATTCCTACATGTAAATTTGTATCAGCTGGGCACTCATGACTACTGTTTGCCCCTACTCAGACCACAACATTAGTGAACACACATTAAGGCTTATGGCTTCATTAAGTCACTCTGCGTTATACTCTATGACACCACAGTCAACACACATGGCAATTCTCGGTGATGGCATGCATATAGCGTGGATTAGCTGTACAGTATACATGCCACTGCTGAAGGCCTAAATATTAAAGATGGTGCAGAAACAACAGTGCAAGCATAATGTTTCCAAAAGCCAATCAACCTTTCTGACAATGTCTTAAAACCCTTTTCAACACAATGCAGATCATGGTGAGGCACCATGGAATAACAATATTTAAATGGGAAAATATCTAAAACCACCAGCATGCTGAGGCGATTACACGACAACTTAATTATTCATTTGACAATGAGGGGAAGGGCATTTGTGTTAGATGATTGTTATGTGTTTAGAGGTTTAGCACTCACCCAAGGTTTTAAAATGATGCAAAACATGGTTTCCCATGTAAATGGGCGCAAAGCAATTTCCATATAAAAGCAGTGAGCTCGACAACACCTGCCAACATCCTTGGAGTTGATGGAAATAAAAGGTCATCAAAGCACAGAATTACAAGGTGACCACCAAGGAAAAGCTAATTGCAGTGAATACTGTAATGGGAAACTAACATCAGGTAATTAGCGATTACAGCATCATATTTTGAGTGTAATAGCAAAAGATGCAAGAGATGCCGCCTTTGCTCCATTCCACATTTTGAAATTATTCCATCCAGAAACCAGCCCAATGATTGTGTTACAACTTTCAGGCACTACACTAGTTTATTCACCACTTTGCATAACACATAATTAGGCCCGAAGCAGCGAAGCGCTGCAAGGACCTATTGTAACTGTAGTGTTTATTATTATTTTTATTTTTATTCCCCCCAAAGAAGTGGCCTTTTGGAGGCTTTATCATATACGAAAACTCACCAAATTTGGCGGACTCGTCAGGACTGGTGAAAAATTACGTATTTTGGGGGCGTGGCAAAAATCGCCACAGAAACGGCTCAAGAGCGCCCCCTAGAAATTTTCAAAATACCCTCCGCATTGACCTTAGTTTGACGTAGAATCATGAAATTTGGTACACTTGTCCAACTCACCAAGATGCACAGAAAACCCTCTGGCACCAATGTTGTACAATAAATGGTAAGGCGGCCATTTTGGAACGATGACCAAATTTTCACCCCTTTTTGGCCGTTTACAGCCTCCGCATTTGAACGAACTCCTCCTATGAATTTCGCTCGATTTGGTTCAAACTTGGCCAGTTTCTTCATAAGGCACGGGGGAACAAACGATATCAAAATTGTGCGTTTTCATGAATGCTGAAGGGGCGGGGCCAGACGTCAAAGTTGGACATCTCGCCATGAAAAACGAAACGCTTACAGCTCTTACACGAAAAAAGTCTAATACATCAAACCTTCAGTTATTGACCCACATCCGGTCCCCCGCAAAACTGTATGGTCAAATCATGACATCACTTAAGCCACGCCCCCTGACAACAGGAAGTGTAAAGTTTTACGTTGAACGGTCCATATCGGACCCCTGTTACCTAATCAGCGTGGCATTGTGTCCAGTGACCGAAGACATGTTGGTGTAACAAGCATTCCAATACTGTTCGTTTTTGGTGGAGCATGTGGGCGTGGCGACGTGGCGAAGTAAGACATAACGCCATCACCATACGTTTGGTTCTAAAATCCACAGATTTGATCCGAGGAGTACCAAAATCAGTATGATCGATCATTGCCCACCCCTTGAACAGGTGTTTATGCTAATTAGCAAATCGCTACAGAAACGGCTCAAGAGCGCCCCCTAGAAATATTCAAAATACCCTCCGCATTGACCTTAGTTTGACGTAGAATCATGAAATTTGGTACACTTGTCCAACTCACCAAGATGCACAGAAAACCCTCTGGCACCAATGTTGTACGATAAATGGTAAGGCGGCCATTTTGGAACGATGACCAAATTTTCACCCCTTTTTGGCCGTTTACAGCCTCTGCATTTCAACGAACTCCTCCTAGGGATTTCGCTCGATTTGATTCAAACTTGGCCAGTTTCTTTATAAGGCACGGGGGAACAAATGTTATCAAAACTGTGCGTTTTCATGCATGCTGAAGGGGCGGGGCCAGACCTCAAAGTTGGACATCTCGCCATGAAAAACGAAACGCTTACAGCTCTTACACGAAAACTGTCTAATACATCAAACCTTCAGTGATTGACCCACATCCGGTCCCCTGCAAAACTGTATGGTCAAATCATGACATCACTTAAGCCACGCCCCCTGACAACAGGAAGTGTAAAGTTTTACGTTGAACGGTCCATATCGGATCCCTGTTACCTAATCAGCGTGACATTGTATCCAGTCACCGAAGACATGGTGGTGTAACAAGCTTTCCAGCACTGTTCGTTTTGGGTGGAGCAAGTGGGCGTGGTGACGTGGCGAAGTAAGACGTAACGCCGTCACCATACGTTTGGTTCTAAACTCCACAGATTTGATCTGAGGAGTACCAAAATCATTATGATCGATCATTACCCACCCCTTGAACAGGTGTTTATGCTAATTAGCAAATAGCCTCCATAGCGCCCCCTAGATTATTCAAACTGTTGTATCTCAGTGATACATCATCCGATCTGAACCAGATTTATTGTGCATCATCAGTGAGCCCTTGTGGACACATTGATATGGTGGGCTAACATTTGACTCAAGTGCGCCCCCTACATTATTTCTATAGTTATATCTCAGTGATACATCATCCGATCTGCACGAGATTTATTATGCTTTATCAGTGAACACTTCGACACACATTGATAATGTTATGTAATTTTTTACTCCATAGCGCCCCCTATATTATTACTACAGTTATA
>JBBPBX010029993.1:4178-20436 GCA_038048925.1 Garcialebias charrua
ATATAGCATTAAACTTCTCAAATTTTAAACATCTAATATTCTGAAATTTACTACTAGGCTCTGAGTTCTCTGTGAGGTTGTGACCTTTAACAAAATGTAAATAAACCTCAACAAGCTATGACATTTCAACCATCACTTGAATTATCATCTTTATGAATACTGATAGAGAGCACCAATGTAAAGACATTATTGCTTTTCATAATGTAAAGACATTATTGCTTTTCACAAAAGTTTTGTCATTGACACCATACATCACCCTGTTATAGATGAAGGATCAGAAAGCAGGTCATCCAGATGATTGTCATTTGTTATATATGTGTTACAAATCTCTGTGTCACCACCAGTTCAAGATACAACGTAACTGAAAGTCACAGATGCAAGGCTGTAAAAAATGAAGCCAGCCATAAAACTTGACAGATGACCCGAGCAGTTTGACTAATTTGGCTTAGCAGCTAAATCAGCACATGAAGCTTGTCAACTTTTCACTTGGTGCCCCAATATTTTGAGCACCAGTAGCATTAGTGAAGAAAGAAAGTGTTAGTTATGATAGGAACACTGGCAAAGTACACCAAAGGTTTAGTACCACATAATAAAACAAAATCCTCCTATATAGCTATGAATTGAAGTCTTCATTTCCTCTGTGTGTCATGAATTTTTATCCTTATACTAATGCAAGTTTCCAGACACGGATAAAAGCTAAATGGTCGGTCTTTTGCTGGGCACTGTTTCGAACTGCATGCTAAGACCAATGAGAACATGTTAAAGAACATTCATCAATAGTTTCACAGCCTGCCCACGCAACATCTGCCTCCCACAAAAGCAAATCTATACCACAAAAAACAGAAAGGAGATGAAAAATGAAATTGTTAAAATAAACAAATAATGCTTTTTATCAGTTCATGGCATAATACAGGCTGATAGTGTCAGGTTTTGGTATAGGATTCAGAATAAGCCAGACACAGGAGTACAAAAGAACAGTTTTTATGTAAACTGTATTGGCTGCTGGTTGCAGGAGTCAAGATTGGCTGTGATGACAGGTCCTCACAAGCTGGAGGAAGGGAGTCACCAGACAAAGTTGCAGCGATGGAGCAGACTGAAGCTGTTTGTGATCCGTGATGGACAAATCCAAATCCAGGGTCCAAGAAACGTAACTGGGGCCATGCACAGGAAACCTGAGAGCAGAAGTCAGAGCCAAATCATGATCCGTGAGGCAAAGTCATAGAAGGAGGAGGGCAGGGTCAATACCGTTGTCAGACCGAAAAATCCAAATCAGGCAAGGAGAAGGGAGAGAGGTAAATCCAGGAACAGGCATGTGGCCGTAGTACAAAACACAAGGCTTGAGGTTAAGCAAGAAAATAAGGAACTATGAAGGCTCGACTATCAAGGACCATGTGAGGTTTAATAATTCGGCAACAAGGAAGTGAATGACTGGAGCTTGAAGAGTGCAGACAACAGGTGCGTGGAATCAGCACGACAGCTCAGAGGTTAATGCTGTTGCCTCACAGCAAGCGGGTCCGCTCCAATCCCCAGTTGGGCCCGGGGTCTTTTTGTGTGGAGTTTGCATGTTCTCGTGCTTGCATGGGTTTTCTCTGGGTACTCCGGGTTCCACCCACAGACCAAAAACATGCATGTTAGGCTGCCTTCAGGCCTAGGCCTCCCTTGCAAAAGAGATCTGTGATTTCAATGGGATTTGCCTGGTTAGATAAAGGTTAAATAAATTGAAAAAAATAATGAAAAAATAAAAATCAGGGCAGATTGCTGTGGAGGAGCAAGGGAGGTGTGGCGCGGTGTGACAGGAGCAGGCTTGAGCTGAGAGATGGGTGATAGGCAAAACAAAGCAGGGAAAAATAAACTACAGCATGAGGGGCAGAAACTATGGCAGGAGAGGGCAGGTGAACACAGAGCATGAAGGCAGGATGGGTAGAAATGTGGTATGAGGAGCAGAGGCGTGAGCAGATGGGGGGTCAGCGGGGGCTTCTGATCATCACAGGTATGCTATTTTGTTACACACAGAACTCTGAAATTTCTTAAATAGAAGAGTTACATACATTAAATTTGTTATGTCTAAATCAAGCATTCAGGTTGTCTTTTAATCATCCAGCACATATTAAGCTATTTTGTTGCAAAAATAAAAACACAAAAAAGTTAAATGGATTTGACTCATGCTTCAACATTTTGGTTTGATATTTGACAACACTGTGCTAATTTCAGTAGGCTGAATTATTATTATTATTGTTGTTATTATCATCATTTTAATTAGGTAGTGAACATCTGATATCTAAGTATTTACAGATTTTTTTTTACGCTCAATAGCTCTAAAAGCTCTGCTCTAAGCCATAAATGACAGAAGTAAAATGCATCATTACATTTAAAGAGTTGTTTTGAATTTGAGAAAAAATGAAAAAGCAAATGGTGGACTTAAATGTTTTGTGAAAACTCAAAGTAATGTGAACAGTGCAAAACTACAGCATGTAAGTAATAATAATAATAATAATAATAATAATAATAATAATAATAATAATAATAATAATAATAATAATAATAATAATAATAATAATGAATTCAATTTATAACGCACTTTTCATTAATGAAAATTTCAAAGTGCTAAGTATTATTTTAAGACTTTTTTTTTTTTCTGTATCAAAATGTATCCCCAGTACCACCTACAGTGGCATACATTGGACCCAACAAAATTCTATTTGGGTCATGAAACATTACCATTTTTGAAGCTTTGTTGAAAACAGAATCATTCACACTTTTGTGAAGGTTTAAATAAATTGGTTCTGCAGAAGTGGGTATCCATGAAGACACCATAATCCATGGTGACAGATATTTCTTGGCAATCGTATCAGCTGCTGCTGTTCAGTTTGGCGGTTTCCATAGCGATCTGAATCCAGAAAAACCAAATATCTCAGCTGTGCCAGCTGTCAGCTCCAAGGTTTCCATACAATAAGGCTGCAAGAGACATCACATACACAGCCTCTCCCAGACAAAGAGACGCACACTTCAGCATGCAGCCACCCACAATGAGCCACATAAGTGCGCACAGCAGGCATGTGTAAACACAAACTTGAGTTTGCTCTCATTGGGAATTCGTCACATGCTGGTGCTTTGTCAGACCCCTGGTTGTCATATTGTGCTGCACAGTGTCCTCTGTTGTGTGTGTGGTTTTTTTTTTCAATATGTAGAGCAAACAGAGAGAGTGTGTGTAGAAAAGTGACAACCACACTACATAGGATATTTACCGGGATCAGCCATTCCAAGTAAAAAATAAAAATAAACTCATTTTGTGATGAAAACTAAACCAGTTTGCGTTTTTTTTTTTTATTATTCCAAACAAACGGAAGTCTCTGTTTGTGGTATCAAAAGCTAAAATATTGGTTAAAAAAATTAATAAAAAAGATTATCAGAGTCAGAGTCAGAGTCAGAGAGTCTTTATTGTCATTTGCACCGCATGTGGTACATGAGATGAAAACGAGATTATGTACACGAGGTCCCAGTTACATCCAACAACAAATGAAAGAGAAAAACAGTAATAACATCTAGAACTAACTAAGAAACGCATCAACTAGTAATACACTAAGCTTAATATAGTGGGAATAAACAGCAGCACGAACATGAGTCTGCATGAGCAGATGGTCACAGATGAATACAGCAACAAGAAAACAGATCAGCATCAGTATGATGTGATATTTTGCAGTGTTTATTTTTTTTTTTATTTATTTTTATTTATTCATGAGTCTAACAGCCTCAGGGTAGAAGCTGTTCCTCAGTCTAGTGGTTCTACACTTGATGCTCCTCAACCTCCGTCCTGAGGGGAGTGGGGCAAAGAGTGAGTGTGCTGGATGAGTGAGGTCTTTCATGATGCAGGTGGCTCTTTTCCTGCATCTGGAGGTGTAAATGTCTGTGATGGTGGGGAGACTGACTCCAACAGACTTCTGTGCAGCCTTCACCACTCTCTGCAGAGCTTTCCTCTCTTCAACTGTGCAGCCTCCATGCCACACGTTGATGCTGGAGCACAGGATGCTCTCCACTGCACACCTGTAGAAGGAGGTGAGGACTGGGCTGCTCAGACCAGCTCGTCTCAGCCGTCTGAGGAAGTAGAGTCTCTGATGACCTTTCTTGATCAGGCTGGTGGTGTTGTTGCTCCAGCTGAGGTTATCATTCATGTGTACACCCAAGTATTTGTAGCTGGAGACCACTTCCACTGCAGACCCACCTATTTTCAGTGGGGCATGGGTGTGTTTGTTCCTTCTGAAGTCCACAATCATCTCCTTTGTCTTCTTCACATTCATGTGAAGATTGTTCTCTTTGCACCAGCTCTCCAGGTGTTCCACCTCCTGTCTGTAGCTGGACTCATCATTGTTTGTGATGCATCCCACCACCGCTGTATCATCTGCAAACTTAACAATATGACAGCCTGGAAGTGTGGCTGTACAATCATATGTGAGCAGAGTGAACAGAAGGGGGCTCAGCACACATCCCTGAGGAGAGCCAGTGCTGAGGGTTATGGTGGGGGTATGGGTTATTATACACTTTATTTAGCAGTAACCATTCCTACTTTTATCTTCTGATTTGGGCCATCTTTAAAGCAGTATTTACTTCTTGCAATAACTCTGTGGTTGGGTATCATTGCACCAACAATAGTATCTATTTAGGTATGTCAGACACACCACCTGCTTTACCAAAATTGTGGTTTTGGTGGTTATGGGGATAAAATTAGAAAAGGCTGTGTAATGATATAGGAGGTGATCAGTTTTACTGTTTTTTTCTATACACTAGATGTAAATTGAGCAGGGTTTAGACTGACACAAAAATACATCAATAATCACGGGTTCTCACTTTTTCAGATTAAATTATAAATCTGTGACAAGGTGATGAGATGCAAAATACATGAAACTTTAATTTATGTTGGTTCAGCAGAACTGAATCATTTAATTAACAAATCATTAAATTACATCACAACATATATACATGGATTGATCGATCATATTTTCCTATAATTTACTTCAGCAGATGAAATCACGCATCCGTAACTTCTAGGTACAACAGAACAAGTAATGATATGACATATTACTTTTATATCTGTAGGCACATATTTCTTAGAGTTATGGCAAGAATAAAAAGAAAGTTTAGGAGGAAGAATGGAAGGGAAGATAGAAGGGGTATCTTGATGTGAGTTTAACCAGGAAACATGGCAGTTCCTCTGCGGTTTGCGCTCGACTCCGGTCCCGCTAATGAACATCAACGTTTTACTTGTGCGAAGATTCTTGGTCTCTGCCCTGGTAACCTAGTCCCAGCCTTACGTGCACGGACCGTCCGTCCTGCTACGGTTTACAGGCGACCAGCGTCCATCTTACAGCGGCTCGCTCAAGTTTGCATCCACCTCACCGATGTAACAGCCTCAGTTCTGGTTTTGGCTTTTCAAGATAAAAGATTCCTTGAAGGAATTTCATTAAAGTAGAGCTTTTTACAGCTCGTAACGGACTTATAGCCAGCAATGCTATGAGTCCTTAACTGATGACGAGTCATTGGCGTTTTGACAGACGTTCATTCAGCTCTTTGGAGAAGAACTTAGTTTCACTTCACCAGCAGACTGCCTGGAGAGACAGGAAGTGTAACCTTAAAAAGGGAAGTTGACCAAGTTAAATCCACTACACTCATTGGTTGTTCACCAGGGAATGGGAGGGAGTTAGCTCAGGTCAAGAAGTGTGTAGGTTGTACAGGATAAAAGAGGAGGATTGTTTTAAGAAAAGATAGACCATAGTCGCCAGTAATAAGATTAACTGATTAAACGTCTTAACTTTTGTAAAACAAATCTGAAAAGCACAACTTGACATATTTCTCAACTTTAGACAGAGTTCATTTGACTCAAAGTGTCCACATATCAAGAATACACCAACATATTGAAAAAATAACACTGCTCATATGAATAACACAAGGTTATGCTTTGATTACCTTTGAATTAAACAAAGTAAAAAGTAAAGAGAGTCTCTTGTGACTTATTTGTGTTTTGATTCAAATTAATAAAATAAAGTCAGTGTTCTGCGTTTCACTGAGAGTTTCAGTGAAGAAATGTTTCAGAGAGATGAAGGCTTGTATCACTACAGCTGCAAACACTACCAACACTGACTTTTTCCTGTATCATGTTCATCCATTTAGGTAGAAAACAGCTGCATATGTTGATTGGCAAACCTCTATAGTTTATAAAATAATCTTTGCACGGTTAATAAAAATGTCATGTCAACAGGGCAACTTTTTTAGTTTTGTATGTTTTGCCCTATAAGTCACGGGTTTTGGTATAATTTGCATGCCCTGTGACTTATATGCCGAAGCAACATATTTATGATTCCCCCCCCCCCCCATATTTATAAACCAACTTTTAGCTGAGATATGGCCGTTTTTATTCATTCTGACTGAAAATATTGAACGCTACCATTTTCAGCCACTAGATGGCACTCGAGTAGTATGACATGCCGTTGTGTCATGTAATAGGTAAAACTGTCTATTAATGACACAATTGGCTTGCCAAAGTCTACCACTAGCACTTTGAGATTTTTATTAATGAAAAGTGCGGTATAAATTGAATTCATTATTATTATTATTATTACCAGCTTTGTTCTGCTTGCTGCTTGGAGCAACCATCAAATCAGCTTCATTTCACTGCGCCACCCCGGCAAAAATGCAGCTAATTTGACCATTAAAGTCCATTTATTACGTAAAAGTTCAGCTGAGACACACCTTTACTATAATGCTGAGCAAGCAAATAATTGTTTTAGGTGGTTATCTTGTTAAATTTTGAAAAAAATGCACAGCAACTCGTCCCTCTGTACGTTCCTTCTTCCGCAAATCAACTTTTTAAATAGAGCTTATTTGACCATCAAAGTGCATTTATTAAGTAAATGTTAGTCTGAGACACACATTTACTATAATTTCGAGCAAACAAATAATTGTTTTTAAGTGTTAATCTTGGTAAATTCTTGTTAGTCCTCTCATGCATTGCCTGATGATTCTGTAAAGATAAATCATTATTTAGTGGCTGTAGTGTCTGTTTTAAGGCTAGCAAAATTGTTTAAAGTTTCTTAACTTAACCAAACAGTGACTCAAAACACAAAAGTGTGCACCTGTAAGGGAACATGAGGGAGACCATATATTGTGTCTTTAAACACATATAGTGCCACCCAGATGTAACTAAAGGATTTTAACAGGGGTCAGTATTAAGCTGACCTCTTTATCCTTAATTAATTACTTATTCAGATTGAATAGTAATTTCACGGATTCTTTTCTTTTTCAGTTTACCCAATATTTCTGTGATCTTTGTGATGGATAAATAACCATAGCCATTAAGTGACAGAAAACGGTGATTTTAGTTTGGTATGCCAGGAGACACTACCATTTATTTAAAATAAATCAACTAAAATCAACATTATTACACTTGATTGACAGGATTTCACTTTCTTGCAATTTAACACGCATCAACACACTTAATGTAACACAACAGACAAATATGATGTTAAATATTTAGTCTGAGGGCTCTTAGCTTAAAAATAGTTTCCAGCTTAGATTGAGAGAAAAAGATAGGAGGAAGATGGGAGATGGTTTAAAGGAAATTATCTTGAGCATGATACCAAAAGTGACACTTCCATCCGACTTCTGCTAAAATCCAGGTACGTTTTGTAAACAGCTCTTTACCTTTCGACGACGAGTCTGATAAAGAAATGACACCAGCCTTCAGATGCACAGAGTCCTTTAGTCCCAGCACGTCCAAAACTGGTTCTAGTTTACGTTTCAACGTCTCCTGGTTTCCGCTTGGTCATCAGAGAATATGTCAGCTTCAGGCCTCTGACTTCAAGATAAACTTATTCCAGGAAGGAATAAACAAAGTTTTGAGCTTACGCTCGTTCGAAGTGGATTCATAACGGCATGTCATACAATCCTTAGCTGAATGACTGTCCTTGGCGGGTGACAGGCATTCATTCAGCTCTTTGGGACGTCTTCATGTCTTTGAAGCGCCCAGCAAACTCTGAAGCGTTCAGCAAAAGTTAGAACTTAAAAAGATCATGAGATGAGAGATGAGACTTGTGTCTCTTTCATTGGTCCGTGGACCAGTCGAGCAATTCACTCGCCGTTATCATGACCCAAGGTTACAGCCCGAGCAGAGGGAAATTGTTTAGGAAAAGACAGAGCAGCTGGAGCCCTTTTCATGAGAAACAATGGATTACTGTCTTCTGACTTTCTAAACAAAACCGTCTGGTCTCTCTGACCCGAGACTTCACCTTTAACACAGCAGTGAACACCGTTTAACTCTTACAGAATAACACAGCTTAAAAGCACACATCATGAGAATGACAAAAGTTATTCTTTTGATCACATCAGCCTAACCTCCTTCCCCTCACTGCAGGACTTACACAGCAAACGCCTCACTCGGAAAGCCCACTGCATGGCAGGTGATCCCACACACCCACTACACAGCTGCTTCAGACTGCTGCCATCAGGAAGGAGACTGAGGAGTCTCCAGGCTCGAACCAGCAGACTGAGAGACAGCTCTGTTCATCAGGCAGTCAGGATGCTAAACACTCTGCCTGCTCTGCCCCCCCTCCCATTTGAACTGCCTTAACACTAAAACTTTCTCACACATTACCACAAAACACAAAGATTTTAACACTGGACTCTGTGTCATCAAACGGGTTATTCACTAAACTCTCGGTCATGTGCTCATACAGTTTGCACTACTTCTCATACTTGCACTAATGTTTGTATTACATCACTGCCTATAATCATAATACTGTTTACATTCTCTGTTTACATTTATTAATACTGTTTACTTTTTTACTACTGCTTACATGTAATTACTACTGTTTACATTTACACTACTCTAATATCTACACCACTGCTGATACATATACAGTGTGCTCTGAACGGTCTTACTTAGGGATGCCCAATGTGCCTTACTGCATATGCCACTTTTTGCCTCTATAACAACATCAACTACTACCTCATACATATACTGTGTACATTAACTCATACGCTGCTTTGCCACTTTGCAAATGTCAATGCTAGAAACCTTTAGTTTATTTTAGTTATACTTTTTATACTCTTTTTTTATACTAGTATGCAAAAACTCAGGACAGTATTATGTTCATTAAATGTTTAATGTTTTAGTTTTAGAGTTGGTGTAAATTTTCATACTCTTATACCACTATGCAAAAAACTCAGGACAGTGTTAGTTTTACTATTTTATGCTTATGTCTATTATTATATGTTTCAGTGTTTCAATGTTTAGATGTTTACTGTTGCACCGAGGGACTGAGAGAAACGCAATTTCGGTCCTGTGTATGTCCTGTACAGTACATATTGCAGATCTGACAATAAAGTTGACTTTGACTTTGACTAAAATCAAAGATATAAATAGTCTCTTTTGGTGACTATGTTCTCAGATTACAGCTACTGGAATGATTTTGTGGTAAATGTCTTGCTTTACTGAGAGGTCAGTAAAGGTCATCTCTGGACAGTTCAAAAACCTTAGTTTGACCCTGGGTAGGTCCACTACACACCACACTATGGTATATATAGAAAATACTGAGAAGAATGAAAAGATCCTTCCCTAACTTCATCATAAATGTTTCTGTTTGTGTACTTTCTAATAAATAAACAATGCAGTCAATTGCAACAAATACAGCACATGCAAAATTATTACACCAAAAAGATGATCAAGTGGTAAAAGCTGGTGTAGTTCAAAAGAACATTAAGTTTTCCATTACTCTAATGAAGATTTAATCAAATTAAAACAAAAAATTTTTTTTAGTCTCTAAGCTTGGTGAAATATGAACTCCCAGCTGAGAAAATGACATTTAAAAATGAGACTTAACAATTTGTACCTTTCACTAAAAGCCAAATAAAACTATTTGTGTAGCTTCTTGTGGAACCAAATCAGCACTAGCATTTTTTTTAAACAATATTTTTTTACATTATGTTCACTCACACCACGTCCGTTATTTAAAAAAAGGCTGTGAATTTGTTAACAATTTCTCTACAGCTCTTGTGTTAGCTTTATTGTTTTCCTTTATCTTTGCTATCATAGTCTTGTGATCTAAATACGATGCACAAAAATTCACTCTCACACACTGATGTTTAACACACCTTTATTCAATCTTGGTCATGTAATTTAGGCCCATTTCCTTAATTCTCTATCTCATTCTCATCATTAGGCGTGTCTCGTCCACCCAGCTGAGCTCATGTTTGCTTACAGGTTGAACATGACCAGAGTACCATCAGGCCAAAATCATGTCATCAGTATTCATTACATTGGTGACAAGGAGAAAACTCTGTCCCAGCCTATCCCTGTCATTTCCCCAGGCCCCGGGGAATCCACTGAAGGTTAATTTATTTAAATCCTCCATCCACTCATCTCTATTCCATTAAACTCAACTAATAAATCTTTGCTTTGCCATGTAATCTGTTTTCTCCCGTCAAAGGCCTAAGCCTTGGCTTCATTTTGCACGTATGTTTCGGATGTGCTCTTAACGACAATATGGCAGCAGATAAGGTTATGTTAAATTCATTTGATGTCATGTGTTTAACTGCATGGACATGTCTGCCCTTTGAGTGCAGCCAGAACGTCTGGTGTAATTAACCGGAGTGCAGCTCACAGTAGGGGGGCAATAAATTCCTAACACAGTAGGGGGCAATAAATTCCTAAGACTGAACCCTTTCACAGCCTGATTCTTCTCTGGCGTCCCGACGGTCCTGTAAAGCCTGAGCTCATGGTCTAGAGCACCTTTTTTTTCCCTTTCTGTCCTCTGTGGTGTTTTTATCTGGTCAAACCTCCATGGTCATGAAAACAACAATTAGTCCAAGCAACAAGGAGACCTTGGGTATACAGACAAGTGGTGAATCATTATTACAGCATGTCAAGTCAGCATTACACAGACACTCTTGTGATAATGACAGTTAAAAAGCTCAGCTGTTGGTTTAATAGAGGGTGAAGTAATTTGCAGGCTGTTGAAGAGGACATCTCGTATATGCCAATGTGTTTTCCGTGCTAAAGTTTTTTTTAAATTATTTATAAAAGGCTTGGAGAAGAAGAATATTGAGCAGAAAACATGCTCTCTTGGATGTCACTGTTGGTGAATGAGCACACACAAGTAATGGCAAAGACCAGATTGTGTCGATCGCACAGCAGTTTGAGTCACAAAAGATGTATTTACCAGCTTAAGTAGGCAAATAAATTGCTATTATGATGTTGGACACATTATTTTCATCAAACAAATGCTCTACTCTGGACTCTACTGCTTTTCATTAAACTTTTATTGGAAGTGTTAAAAAATAGAGTGTTTTGTACAATTAAAATGCTGTTTTCTGTTGTGATGAGGCAATGTGTTTGACTAAAATCATGTATCCTATATTTATGGAAATTCTAGTCTACAAATACCCGTAGACAGAGTTTATGAGACAAAATGTTTAGGTATCATTCTGGACAACAAACAGTTGGAAGCCTCATATTGAAAATATTATAAATGAAATTGCAAAAACTATTGGAATTTGATTATAAATAAAATATTTAATAAATGTAAAAGGCTTGCATATTACGTTATCTTCCTTGGTTATGCCCTACTTGTCGTATTGCTCAGAAATATGGGAAAATGCAAATAAAACAACTACTGAAATATTAACAAAGTTACAAAAAATCAATTAGGCTTAGTAATAAAGTGGGATATTGTGAACCAACTAATAACATTTTATTCAAAGTAATACTTTGACTTTTTATGACATTGTTTATATAAAAATGCTGGAAATAATGTATAATTCACTTAATAAAAGTCTTCCTTCTGGAGTTCAGAATTTATTAAAGTTAAGAGAGAGTGAATATAATGTACGAGATTTGTTAATATTTTAACGAGCTAAAGAGAAAAGTAAAGTAAAATCTAGATGTATTTCAGTTATTGGTGTGAAACTGGAATTAATCGAATGATGATCTCAAGTTATGGGCTTTTTTGGTGAGCTTTAAAGCACCTTAAAATGTAAAATTATAAAAGCTTATACTGTTATTTAGATGTACATATGTATTGTGTAACCATATATGTATGTAATGTGAGTAAGTGTATGAATTATAAACATGCATTTTTAAATATACAATAAATGTCTGTATGTGTTCTTTTGTATTATGTATGTGGACAGTAGATATTTGTCATTACGTAGACTGCAGAGTCTATGGGTAGGCAAGTATAAACCTTGGCTTCAGCCTATTCCTTATATTTTCCTGCCTTTTCGGTTTGAGTTTGTAATTTGTCTGGGTATGTGGTAAGATAATTAAACAGATAATAAAGTCTTTTTTAATGTGTAAAGAAAAAGTAGTATTAACAAATCTGCTCTGTATTTGAGGATGCAGCTCTTTCATAGCAACTTGTTTCACACATTGGAGTTTTAAGGTCAAGTCAAAAACTCTTTTGATACTTTTACTGGACAGTCCTCTAAAGAACCTTAGAAATGTGAATGGTGACCAGTGGAGTTTATTCATGCAAAAAACATACAAGTTATGACAAATTGAGATGCAATGGTAAATGGTAAATGGAGCTTATTTATTTAGTGCTTTCTAGCCCCCTGTGAGGAGCCCCAAAGCACTTTACAATACCAACCATCCACCCATCCATACACGCATTCATACACCGGTAGCGGCAGACTGCCATGCAAGGTGCCTTTCCAGTCCTACCGGGAGCAACTCGGGGTTAAGTGTCTTGCCCAGGGACACAACGACACATGGTGTGGGGAACCGGGATTCGAACCTCCAACCTTCCGATCAGGGGACGACTGCCATTACCACTACGCCACGGCCGCCCTACAATGCATTGTTTTGTCAGACAGCAACATTTAATTTTGATCTGAGTTTAAAATGATTTATCATGTCAAAGTCAAAGTCAAAGTCAACTTTATTGTCAGATCTGCAATATGTACTGTACAGGACATACACAGGACCGAAATTGCGTTTCTCTCAGTCCCTCGGTGCAACAGTAAACATCTAAACATTGAAACACTGAAACATATAATAATAGACATAAGCATAAAATAGTAAAACTAACACTGTCCTGAGTTTTTGCATAGTGGTATAAGAGTATGAAAATTTACACCAACTCTAAAACTAAAACTAAAACATTAAACATTTAATGAACATAATACTGTCCTGAGTTTTTGCATACTAGTATAAAAAAAGAGTATAAAAAGTATAACTAAAATAAACTAAAGGTTTCTAGCATTGACATTTGCAAAGTGGCAAAGCAGCGTATGAGTTAATGTACACAGTATATGTATGAGGTAGTAGTTGATGTTGTTATAGAGGCAAAAAGTGGCATATGCAGTAAGGCACATTGGGCATCCCTAAATAAGACCGTTCAGAGCACACTGTATATGTATCAGCAGTGGTGTAGATATTAGAGTAGTGTAAATGTAAACAGTAGTAATTAAATGTAAGCAGTAGTAATAAAAGTAAACAGTATTAATAAATGTAAACAGAGAATGTAAACAGTATTATGACTATAGGCAGTGATGTAATACAAACATTAGTGCAAGTATGAGAAGTAGTGCAAACTGTATGAGCACATGACTGAGAGTTTAGTGAGTTATTGGTTATGTTAAAAAAGGAATGTTGTATGTTCAAAGAAAAATTTTAGAAAATATATTTCGCTGACTAATTTATATACAGTAATTACATAAAGGGGAGTGGTGGCCTGGAGGCTAGAGAAGGTGGGCCTGTGATTGAAAGGTTGCCAGTTCGACTCCCCATACTGACAACATCAAAATGTGGGTGGAAGAAGTTAAACACCCACACCTATCTCCACCCTTAGTTGCCCTCTCTGGACCCTTGAGCAAGGCCCTTATCACCAAACATCTCCTCTCCTGGGTGCCCTAGATATCAGCTCTCTGCTCAACACAGAGGGCTGTGGTAGCTCGGTGGTCTGTGGTTGCATCAGGAAGGGCATCCGGCGTAAAAACAACTGCCAAGTCTTCGTGCGGGTTATTTCGCTGTGGCAACCCCTGAAGAAGGGAGCAGACAAAAAAAAAAGGGGGGGGGGGGACAATTAAAAAATTGTATCTAATTACATGTGCTATTCTCTTTTTATTGAGTATTATTTGGCTATAATATTTAACAGTAAACTGTTTCATCAGTAACACAAAGAAATTTGATATAATAGATTTTCTAATTAAAAAGAAACATGATTATCCACAAAACAAACTGGAACCAATCTCCCTCTTTATTTGTTTTAGAGGATTTCATTATTGCAGACGCCTCATAACAATCTGAAAATATGTAGACACTGAACTGAGGACGATGGGCCCCGATTGACTAAAACTTTATTGAACAGTAGATGTACAAACAATGTCATGTGAACCATCAGAGGCTAATGGAGTTATTTATTTTCTAAATGGAAGGCACGGTGTATTGTCTCCACAACTGTAGTTGGAGCCAAGCTTTTATTAGTTCAAATACTCAACTAGTGTCTCCTTAGTCTGTTGACAGTGTTGAGAGAACTCTGTATGTTTATCAAATGCAATAAATGACTGTACTTAACACCAAACATATAAATGTAAACCAATAACTTATCATTTTAAATAATAATAATTTATTGTGGAAGTTTATAACGCAGCATCTTATCCTTTTGCGGTTGTCCAAAGCTTAGTGAAAATGAGTGTGTACCAGTATTTTATTTAATGTTCAGTCCCACTTAATGTAGAAAGACTCTAAACTGCAATGTTACCACCACATTTTAACAAGTGCTATTTAGATGATAAATAGAAGAACGAATTAAAAAAAAACATTGTAAAGCATCAAACTTCATGCTCAATAGTCCAAGTAAAAAAAAAAAAATAACAGCAAATTTGTCAGGTCCTCTGGATGATTTATTTGTGTTGAAACGTTTTGTCTTTCATCCCCAAAACTTCATCAGTCTGAGGAGCCACAATAAACTCAGTCTTAAAAGCACCTAGTGGATCAACCCATTTGATGGTGCCAAGATGGTTTCTGGAGCCCTCCCTCTCCCTCGTCGACTCGTCTGAGGCAGCCATGGCCAAATTGGTTCAAAACACCAAGTTGCTGCTAAATAATCCATTAGTTTGAATGAACCACTTTGGCCATGGCTGCCTCAGATGAGTCGGCGGGGGAGAGGGCGGACTCCAGAAACCATTTTATCACCATCAAACTGGTGAAGGTGCTTTCAAGACTGAGTTTGTTGTGGCTCCTCAGACTGATGAAGTCTTTTGGATGAAAGACGAAACAATTCGACATAAATAAACTGTCCAGAGGATTTGACTTAACTTTGTTGGACATTTTAATGGATTTTAAACAGGGATAAAATACACTATGTATGTTTTGGATTATTAATTATTTATTTTGAAAATTGAAGTCATTTCAAGAGAAAGTAGACAGACAAGCTGGGTAACAATTCATTTATTTATCTTTGCAATTGTTTCTGTTGTGTATGAGCACAGAGGTTCACTGATTCACTCAACATGACCAAATTTCATAACCCAGTATTTTCCAATTTGAAGGGGCGGATTTTAAAAATGTTATGACATATGTGTTGTTCAGTGCATAAAACCAAACAAAGAAAACCACTGAATGAAGACGAGTTGTGTTTATTGTTAACATGATAACGTTTGAGTAGCTGCTCAAATTTTCAATAAGAACCTATGTGTCATTGAAAATGTTATTTTTAACTTGCGCAACTGCCTTGTTGTTTTTTAGAAATAATAATGTAAAAATCACTATATGCATCTACCATAAATCAATCTTTCACAGAAGTGGATTTAAGCCTGAAATTTTTTGAAATGACCTTTGTACGTGTGTTCAAATTAAGATTCAAAGCTTTAAGATTCAGGCCTTCAGCCCATCACTAGACTGGTTATTTGATTTATATCTAGCACTCAAAACACCACCTAGTATTGTTGCAATAAAACCACCCTGCAGGATGCCACCATCACCTGCAGGATGCCACCATCACCTTAGCCTTTTCTGTTTAAATGTGTCTTTACGGCAATGATAATCGCCCTCTGTAGCATTTATTTCACTATGAGCTCCCCATTGAATTTCTCTTTCATCGGAGAGGAAGCTCAACAAGCTTAACTTTTTTTCCTGAATGAGTATGATGATTACATATGATGAAATCTGAATTAGGATGAATTATAACCCCAAAGCATGGACACAAGGGAGAGCTTTAGTGGCAAAAAGTCTTCCTTCAAAAGAATTGTCTTTTTCTTTAAAGCTATA
>JBBPBX010029994.1:0-35495 GCA_038048925.1 Garcialebias charrua
AATCATGAGGCCCGCGCTAGCAGGCCCTAAATGTCGCCTATGTGTTTCATTAAAAATTTATCATAGCAACTGTAGTTTTGATCCCGGCTACTAAGATCAACGACAGATCCTCACAGATCAATATGGGTGCGGCCTTTGCTGGTGTGAGTGACTTCAGGACCATTTGTTCTCTTGTCTGTTTGGAGAACGTGTTCAGCTTTCTCTTGTTCCAGCCCCCAGTGAGACGTTCACTGGGTTCTGATTCTCGTCCGGACCCCCCAAATCCGGACCGTATATCCTGGCCATTTGTGTCTGATGACCATGTTTTGACAGTTCTTTGAGAAAGTCTTTGCCTCTGCTCGGCTGAAAGTTTTTGTGGACAGTCTTTTGTTCTTTCTGTGCCTTTGTTGTTTTCAGTCGTTCCTTGCGTATGCCCCTCAAAGTTCTTGAGCAAGGTTGCATATGAGTTTGTTCTTCCCAGTGAAGTCACAGTGAGTCAGTTTCCGGACACACCTTCATATTAAATCTGATCCGATCTGATCAATAACCACAGTAGCTGAGATTCAAAAGTCAGATGCTGCATGTGTTTTGACAGAGGCCTATCTTAATGCATATTTACCATTATGTGTTCTGTAAAGATGAGGTGGGATTCATAAGACTCACTTTTGCCGTTCCATCAACACTGTTCAATGAGGCTATTTAAAAAAAATAAAAAATAAAAAAAATCATTAACAGACCAGGATCAAATTAATTTTCTGTTAACAAGCTCTATTATGGATCCTTCGACGGAGGCATCTTTTAATCTGATCTGCACAACAGATCCAAAACATTAGTTTACCTAAAAGTGAAATAATCAATTTTACCCTGAAATCAAAAAATACTGTAGCCTACTTTTATTTCAGAAAATATAATTTACTATTTCCTAAGACCCCCTTGCTAGTATACAGTCTATGATAATTAGCCAATTCCTTGAGCCTTCTAAGATCTGCCTTCTTGTTGGATTTATTTATGTATCGTGTGTATTTTCATGCCCTCCTAAATTGTCAATTTGAAATTATTAAGCTCAGTGGCTCATTTATTCAAAGTAAAATGTGGGCTCTTTCATTTTGGCCTGTTGTTCCAGGTATATAACTATTAGTCCAGGGGTGTCAAACTCATTTTGATCTGGGGGCCACATACAGCTTAATCTGATCTCAAGGGGGTCAGACCAGAATACTCATTCCAAAAGTCCATTTTTTTTCTTTGTATTAGTGCAAAGAATAAATAAATTATAAAAGTATCAACATTAAATTAATTGTCCTTTTACACTTTTACTCAGTTTAACATTTAAGTGCATTACATATTAAAAAACTGATCAGTGATTGCACGTTTTAAAACATTTATTCAACAAACTGTTTTGTTAAATACCCTGATGCATGCTCAATAATCCAGGTAGAGAAATCTAAAAAAGCTAAATCTGGGCTTCTGGACATACAAAAAAAACAGTTCTGTTAAAACCCTTTCCTGCATGTTAAAAGTGCATCAAAATTTAGAAATGAATGAATTTTAAATCCATTTTCCACATCTAGGAAGCAACTGTGAACCCATAAATTGAGCTTCGAGCGTAGCTGTTTTATTACTGCAGATTTTTAAGAAAATAGCGTTTATTTTTTTTTCTTTATTTTTTTTTTATAATTCAGATTCATCTGCGGGCCGACTAAAACCCCCTGGCGGGTCTTTGCCACCCCTTAGTCGATTTTTAAAGTCCAACTCTCCACTTATTATAAATTGAGATTCAATTTATGTCCCCAATAGATTAAAATTAAATATGTATTCATTTAAGACCTGTCTGTGAGGGCTACTCCCTCCTTAGCACTTTGAGATTTCCATTAATAAAAAGTGCGTTATAAATTGAATTCATTACTATTATTATTATTATTTATTTTTCTTCAAACCCCAATCTGTCCTCTTCTTTTATTCATCTGACTCCAAACAGTTATTAAACTCTGTACCTGCATCCCTTTACTTTTATTAAATGTTTCAGAACGAATAACCCAACTGGATGACTAAATTAAAAAATAAAAGTGACTCCGACCTGTTTTTGGCTTTTCTAGAAATTATTATGCTCCTGTCTGCAGTACCTTTTTTCGTCCATCAGGGGTCTCCATTATACTCAGGCTCAAAACTTTCTGTAGAGCTCTTTAGTTGCCCCCAGACAATAATGCGTATTAATGTCTATGGTTCCCCCCAGTACTGACGCCACAAAGCTGTGAGTGCCTGTTAGACGCTACAGTATTCAACAATAGAGTGACTTATTTTGTTTATGATGGGTGTACGATAATCCTACATTTCTCACCTGGCAACCCTGCTCAGGCTATACACGAAACGACTGTCTTTTGCGTCCCCATAGTTGCCAAATCCGCTTATTTCAAGCGGCATTGGGCTTATTTTCCCTGGAGTCGCTTTCAAATTTGATCATCCGCTTGTGGCGGGTTGTCATTTTTGCTTCTCGCGGACATTGAGTCGCTTATTTGTGCTTGTTTTGAAGGAGCTGATCGCTTCTTTCGGTCTAGAGATCTGGCAACCCTGCCCGGTCAATGCTCACAAGACGTGTACATTCACTGGAGCTATTCACAAAAATACGTCTTCCAGATTGGTAATCCACTTTCTCTGCTTCTTATATTGGAGAATGTAAGTATGATGCGTTCGGTTCTACCTCCTCACGTCCTATCCACAAATTATAAGACTACGTCTCGTGAACCAGTCGGACCTAGTGGCTCGTTAGCTTTGCTGTTAGCTGTTAAATTCGTCTACAAAAACCAACTTTGGATTATTTAAAGTCGATATTGTTTATCTACACGACGCGCCACTGTACGCTTTGTTAGCGAATCCGATGTGAGCTGTCTACCGTTACAAAGTTATAAAATGTCCGCTGTAGGCAGCCTATGCTATGCTAACGGGAGGTTCACTGCAATTTTCCAACTTTCCCGTTTGTCTAAGTGTTATAACCTAAAATTATTGAGATAGAATGTCATAATCCTTTTTGATCAATCCTTCCAATTGTGACGGTTCATTCGGCCCTAATTAATTTATCTCGAACTATCCGCAAATATTTTATTTGTTTATTCAAAAAACCGTACAATCCTGAGGCCTTCTAGCCTGGTTAAAACCAGACCCTCGTTCAGAGCTGAGCTGAAGTTCTATTCTTTCATTTCACCCACGTCCCACATTCACGCTGTAGAAAATGATCTCGTCCTGTTAAAATAGAGAAGTGTAAACCGTTTTAATGTAATGTTTATTTTTGTGTTTCAGGAACCCAGCCCCAACTCCTGAGGAGGTGGAGAATTCGTTTATTACTCTATTAACTGCTGTATCTAAATAAACTTTGTTCTTAACCTTTGCGCCTCAACGTTTGTTTCATATTTAATCTTCAGATAGCTTGTGACAAGTTTAAGAAAAAAGCAATCCATAAATATGTCATACAGGCTAAAAATATAGTAATCATTATTTTCCTCCTTCCATTTTTGAATTCTTTAAAGTCCATGACTCACCATGTTTTCAAATTGCATCGCCATTATTTATTTGTTTATTTAAAAATAATACAGGAGCGTTTATTTATATTGTAGAGAAATAACGGTAAATGTGTTATTTCATGATTTATAGCAGATTTTTAGCAAAAGCTCCGGGAAGATCTGCCCCTCTCTTTTTCTCTCCCCGTGGGTCGGGAGTTCAGAAGGTAGCCGCACAGCAGAGCTCTGAGCGCATGTGCCCCGTGCTCTCTGGACAGAACCGAGCCTTGAGTCAACGAACAGAACTCCAGGGGTAACAGCAGAACGGGGAGCCAGGGAGAAGACGAGAGAGGCCACGTGGCTCATGCTCCTCTCTGCGCAGAAGCTGAGAGGCTCTGAGAGCAGCGAGCAACAGTCCGCAGGGTGTTATATCTTATTAAAACGTCTATAAAATAAATAAAAAATAAAAACAGAGCACTGGTCCAGTTGTACACACAAATGCACCAAGAAATATGCAGTTTTAACTCCCATTTTTTAAAGATATGTATGGGAACAATTAAATAAATAACAAGTAGGACCGTGGTTTTATTGAGGCAAAAAATATTATGATATCAAGGTATTTTACTTAATAATTTCTGTATATAGCCTGTTTCAGCTTTTTCAGCTAATTCTACATTTTTAATCCAACTTTTCAGCCTAATTTAGCAAAACCATGCTCTTGTTTAGCTATTTTTTTTTTTTTTATCATTCTAATTAACTTAAACTGTTTATTTTCATTAGACCAGTGTTTTTCAACCTTTTTGGAGCCAAGGCACAGTGTTTTCACTGAAAAAATCACGAGGCACACCACCAACCAGAATTGTAAACAGAGATACTGTACTCTGTATCCGCCTATATTAAATATATAGTCATTCTTATCATAGTGTCTTGGATAGAAATGAAATAAACACAGAAATGTATTTTTATCATATTTTATATTTCTTATTTCAATGTGGTCTTGTGACTGTTACATGCTCAAAGCAGCAAGGGGCGATATGTACCATTTAAGTTTACCGGTATATATATATATTTTTTTTTTTTTTTGGGTACTTCATTGTGTATTTTATGAGTGTGGACAAAGTCAAACACTAAAGCTGTTTAGAAAACCACTTGGTTTCTAAACTTAAAAATATTTAGATCACAGATCAAAAATTTAAACTGAGAGCCTGTATCATTTTAAAGGAAAAAATATGTTGTTTCAAAATTTCATAGCGTCTACAAATCCCCCCCCAAAAAATTGGGATAAAACCATTTTTCCCACTGTGCCGTAGTAAGTGGACCACTTATAGCTTTGGCCCCCTCTCGGTCCCCCCAGCAATAAAAGTCTAGCTCCGCCACTGGTCCAGAGCAGCACAGCGCTGCAGAGAGAGAAAGACAAAGAGAGCCACGCGCAGTTTGGAGAGCAGAGACAAGCCACCCAGGTGAGGCAGGCAAGCTGACGTGACATGGCAGGAAACCATTATTTTAGAACATAAAAAAGGATTTAGTATTCTGTGACTAATTTTATTCTATTTTTAACTGGTCCAGGTGGAACTCTCGGATTATTTTATCAGCGAAAGTCAGCGCGTTTTCCTCAATTCCTCACCCCCAGTCCCGCCCTTACTTATTTAATCTCGAATTATAAGTAAGTCTAAATTGTCACTGTTTTAAACTAGTCACCACTCTAGTAAGTTTACAGTTAAACTTGGTCTCAGAGTTACAGGGTCAGCGGCGAATAAATTATTTATTTATTCTAAAACCCCGACCCCTCTGTTCCAAACGCCCGTCGGCATTTGGGAGGCTCGACCATTGCGTGTTTTTACCTGGGACTTGGGTATTATTATTTACTTCACGTATACGTATACTTGTCTTATTTCCTTATCTTAATGAGTCCAACACACTGAGTTAAAATTTGCCTATTAATGTCCAATCACAGATTTCGTTTAAACAGGAATCTGCTTACCTTTTTTGTAGAGGTGACCGGTCACTGATCAGTGCTCTGGACTCCGGCTCATCCTTTCCTGTCCGCGCGTGCAACCAATCTCGGTAGGACCTCCATTTGTTGGCTTTGATTCTTATCCGCCCCAGAATTCGTTTTTTGGTTCACTTTGGAACAGAAAGGAGAGATACACTCGACAGACGCTCACTTAAAGTTCCAAACCAGTTTAATTAATCATAAGTTAAAAGTCACAGAATACATTTGTTTTATTCCTAACATCCATTACATTTGTTTTTAAAACGTGGACAGTGAGAGAAAAAGAGAGAGAGAGAAAAGAAGGGAGGAGGGGGGAGAGAGGGGGACAGGGAGAACATACAACCTGATCCGTGCGCTTACTTCTGCCTTGCTGTTTGATGCTGGAAACTTTTTATACCCTTTTGTGGGGGTTCCCTGCTTTAAACTGACTCTTCGGTGGGGGTTTTGTTTCAGAGACTGTTGTCCCCCCTTTATTGCCAGAAGACAGGAAATACCACTGCCTCCCTTCAGCTTGCTCGGGTCTCCCCAAGCCCCTGGGGGATGGGCATCGAGACACATCGATGACTAAAATAAATGTACATTTATTGCCGAGTACTTATAAACATGCACACTCTAATAACCACTAAATGACCAATTAATGTAACTGGACATTAAATTACATTAAAGATCATACCCTACACACATATTTAGAGCTGTTCTTGTTACTTTCTAACTGAACAAACATGCAGAGCCAGAGAGTGGCTTTCAGTGGACTTCTCCCCTGTCATATATTCTACAAAGTCGTAAAACTGACAGGACAAAGAGGCACCAGCTATATTATCATCCCCAAGCCTCACCAGAACAGATCTGCCTGTGTCCTTTAGTAAATCTTTATCACTCTACAAAAGAAACTGATAATTTGAACACCATATGAAAAACTCCTTCAAAATAAATATAAAACACGAAGAAAAATATATTTTTATTTCACAACACCTGACAGCTCTTATGAAGATGTGGCGCTAGTTATAGCAGCTAACAGAAGATGTTAAACCTGTAACAATAACCAAACCAGTCTAAATATCAGAAGTATTGGTGTGAGAAATTTAAAACTTTTATTTCTGACGCTTGGATAATACAGGTTGTTGACAACTACACACAACGGCTCACCCTGCTGGACATTCGCAAAAAGCCTGAAGGAGTTCCCCATTTTCCATCAGCGCACATAATCACCTCCTCTCGTATCTGCGGCACAATGTTCAGGCATTTTCACCAGTGGTTGTCCACTATTTTAAGAAATCAAGCTTCTACAACTCTCTATCATTACGAAGCTCCTCGGCTCCTTCCTAACCCCCCGGCATCCGGTTTCGGCTTTTTGCCGTCCAATCAGAACACTCGTTTCTGGCGAGCTTTGCGCGATGACGTCAACTGGTAAAAGGTCTATTGTTACAGGGAGAATGAATTATCGAGTGATTAGGTTAAGTGTGATAACCTCCTTGGGAATTGTTTTAATTGCAGGCCTCATTCTGTGGTTTGAACCGAAAGCTAAGATAGGTTCCCCAGAAGTTGGTTACAACAATGTCAACAGGTCTCGTGATGAGGATCCTCACTTCTTGCTCAGAAGAGGGACAGGTGAAACAGAGTTTGCAGATGTTCAGATTCAGGTACGCCCAGACACTGAAATTATCAGATCAAAGAAATCTGTGATAGTTAATTGCCTACAGTTTAACTTCACAGCCGGGGTGACCGCATCAGTTAAGTTTGATTTTTGCTCTGTGGTGTATTGTGGTGCAAAGTAGGAGTCATTTGTTTGGGCAGTGAAGTATATCTGTGTGACTTACAGGCATGACATGAATTGCAGGGGATGGAGTAATGTTTTATGTAATTCAGGATCCACTGACTGGGGTTACAGACCAGAAAAAGCAAGGAGAGGAAAATTTCCATTACAGGAACGCTTGTCAATCATACAAGATCATACAAAAAGCACCAGATGTCTAGCAGAAAATACTTGTAATTCTTTGATTTTGACTTTAAAAAATCCTCGGAGGCAAGACAGTGATTCTTATGTATTGGGAGTTCATGTGTCTGGACAGGATCCAAGTGGTATTTTCAGGATAAATGTGTTTCAGAGGGAGGAAAGTCAGATTGAATCAGATCAAGAGGTGTCTTATTTCACAGATGTGACATATGAAGAAAAGTTAGCCCTAGAAACTGGTTTCACTCAGCAAAATTAATGGGTAGAGTATGTTGAAAATGCTGCAGAACAGGTGAATTATAAGGATTGCGTAGTTTGTGCGAAGGCCAGGCCAGCTCTATTACTAGTACCTTCACCGTTATCAAATAATTCATGCTTTCACTGCATGTTGGAACTACATATGAAGGAAAATCCCTCTGACTGTTGCAAAAGCTTGGATAAATATTTTCCCATGGCCCACAGAGATGCAATAGGCTCTGTGCACAAGCGTCGTAAATCACTTCCGCATTGACAGAAAGTCGGCATTCCAGTTTCCGGGTCTAAGCCCCGTTCTCAGTGAAAATGGCGTTCTCTAGGTGTTTACATGAGCTGCCCAAGATGAGTATCAGCAATGTTCATCGTATCGTTGATGCCTGGTCCCCTGCTCCGACAAGCAAACGTGACAAGGGATTTAAATTTTACATCTCAAGTTACCTGCACAACTACGAGGGTAAGTTACGTTAGTTTGATCGCGTTGTGATGTTGCTACCTGTTAGCGGCTAACGTTAGCCTATTAGCTAGCAACGCAATCATTTTTTTTGTATACTCACGTTATAGAAACAGCTTTTCCACACTTAAACAAACGGCTCATATTTTGTGATCATTCTACTAACATTCTGCTCTTCTCAGTTTCTAGCAAAAATCAGGACACAGGTGAAGTGGTTGTCAGGGCTCTGTGTCACAGGTCCATGAAGAAAGCAGAAAAACCTCACAGTTTAAGTGTAGGGTGAAGCTAGGATTGTTCAGATGACAGTTTTAAGATTGTTGTTCAGTAACCCGACGTTCCTATTGTTAATGGGGATTTAGCTAAGATGATAATTTTTAAATAAAAATAGGATGGAATTGGCTACACTTCACGAATATTAACAGTTGAGTTTGGTCTTGCGTGTCCCCATGGGGTTATTTGCTGCATGCGTTGCTCTTCTTTTATAGTTGTCATATGTTACTTTTAACCCAGTGTTAATTTGGTAATTCGTGCATATTAGTTTTACTTAAATCAAAAGTATACACTCACAGACCCTGTAAAATTATCCAGGTATTTTTACCTAGCGGGTCTCCTCTGGGTTAAAAATGTTTTTAAATGACGTTATCTTTATCCCAACCATTCATTTAAGATGTAATCTTGTGATAATTGTATTACACTACTCTTGACCTTCATAGAACATACTACAAACTAAATATAAAATCACATAACATGATACTATGGTTCTATGGCATTAGTTATAAAAAATATTTGAGAAGCAAGATTGTATAATGAAAGAATGGCTGATGAGTGACCAAGCTAAGACAATAAGTACTTACTATGACATTCTTATGCAGGTGGTCCTGAAAGACTCCTGTCCTGTGGAGCTGATTCACCACAGCTGTACGTGTGTTGCTGGTGCAGCATTGTGCAATCACTGTGTTGCTTTGCTGTTCCAGTCAGCACATTATTCTGAGCTGAAACTGTCAGTGGTCCCCCCTGTACTAAGCTGTACAGAAGGAGAACAGCAGTGGCACAAGCCCAGAACTTTAGTAAGTTTTCTCTTCAATAATACACTCATTTTATTACATTTTCTTACCGTATAACCTGCAACTGTGTCATGGATAACTTAATAGGGTATTAAACCTGGCCCCATGGACAAGATGGCTGTGCTGGCTGCCAAACCAAAGAGTAGAGCAACAACTGAGGGTGTAAGGTAAAAAAAAATGTCTGTATTATTTTATGTTTCTTATCTAAAAGAGATGCAGGTGGATATTCTATTTTTGACTCGTTCCTTTTTTTTAATATACACAGGAGCACACTCTACAAAGGCCTTATTGGGGATTTGCCAGACCTTTCTGTCCTTAGAGTAAGTAGTTATATTGAAATTACTGATAAATATAAATAAACTTAACAGTACGCTACAGTGTAATAGCAAAGAGTTGTATACTTACCGGTGGATTGTATAATTTTATTTTAAAGAGCTGTGTTTTTGTAAAGTGTAGAATTTTTGATAGCTCAAAATTAGTTATATTTTACATTTTATTGAAATAAATGTTTTTACTTTCCCAGGTCTCCGAGGTGTATGAAGAATTTGCAGCAGCTGATGCACCGATGATCTGCAGCATGGGAGTCAGCCATGAAATTCCCCTCGTTGACTCTGCCCTTGGCAAAGTTCAGGCTGGAAGTCCTCTGTCGTATCAACAGCCAGCAACAGCAGAGAGAGACATATCCTTCAATGCTGCACTACCCCGCCCATCTCTACCTCTTCAAAACTACCACCTACAGCCATCAACAAGCACGTCTGTTCAGAACCACAACAGCTACACCTTAAAAGTATGGAGGTCAGCTGGGACATGGTTAATACATTTGAATGTGCAACCAGAGCACAGAGTGAATCTCCTGAATGGCATCAGCTAAGGAGGCACAGGTTGACTGCCTCTCGCTTCAGGGAGATCTGCCACGTTAGAGAGAACTCAGAGGAAGATCTGGCTAGTCGTCTGCTGCAAGGGACCCATCGAGCGTCTCTCAACAACATCAGCCAGAAACCAGGTATGCTAGTAATGAACAGCGTTACCTTGACCGAGGACAGAGTCACCCACCACAATTAAAGTTATAGGGAAGGTCGTCCAGTTGGTGAAGAATCTCTGCTGATTTAAAGATCATAGATTTTGTTTTTTTATGTTGTCTTTCATCATTGAGTCCATGTTCTGTTTCTACTGTGTAAACAGTATGCACTGTATATTCTTACTGATTGGCTCTGATGGCTTTTTAGTTTCTGATATTAAATAATATAATTATTAGTGTGGCAGGATGTTCTGCAGTCATTAAATGCACCACACATGCAGAGATGTGATTGGTGGGTCTGGGGCTGCTTCCTGTACAAAAGGGGCAAGTCATCAGGGTTGAGCACACGTCATCCGCCTTCTGGCAGCATTTGCTGGCTGTGTCGCGCTAGCGTTATGTGCACCAGGTCGCAATGATCTACTGTTCTCGCGACCACATGTACGAGCTTCCTGTTTCCCTCTCCTGTTGAGGTGGAACACGGTGGTGAGTAGTGAAGCGCCAGTTTTTCTGTTCTCTTACACGTTCAGATTTTAATTAATATTTATGTTTGGTAGCTGCTGCTGTTTGTCCTTGGCGACCGTCTGCTTCCTGTTTGTCCATGGCCGTGTGTTTGCTGCGGTCTGGATTGTCCCGACTGGTTCTGCTCCCCATCCGGGTCGTCCCTCGCCTGCCGGCTGGTCCTGGGACTGTTTGGTGCCCGCTGTCTGGACGGCGTGGGGTGGGCTACGTCACGCGTCCTGAGCTGAGCTAACTGATGTCCAGCTCAACTAATCATACAGGTGTCGGTTTGAGTGGCATCTCTTCAGGTGCAGCAGATTTCACCAGGGCTGACTCTGGACTACTGTGAGATTGGTACAAAATCCCTCCAGGTGGTGACAGTACTCCTGGTTGGCCATAAAGACTGTGTGTGGGTTTTTCCCTTTTTAACATTTTGCTGAATTGCACTTTTATTATTGAACTGAGCTACCTTTTTAAAACTGTAAATATTTAGTATTTAAATAAACAACTGTGCAATTTATTGGTGTCTGTGTGAACTTGTCTCACGCCTCATCTGCAACGGGTCTATGTGCCTTAAGGGTAACTTTTAGTAAAGTTTTTAACCAAATTCACTTTTTTAATTAAAAATAGATTATTATTATTATTTTTTTAAACGAAAGTTGCCTATTTTTATCCATACCCGTCCGGCTACATTAGGAATGATTGCTGTATGCACATACCATAGGCTAGAGTATACTATGCTTTTGAGCTTTTCGTGTGACTGAAATATATCCTGGAATTTCAAGATTTACTTGGGGAAAATCAAAAATGCTGGAAATTTTGAGAACAAATTCTGAGAACTTTCCTATAATCTGTTTTCTGATAAAATGGCAGCTTAAAAATATTTAGAAAAATTTGATAAGTGTTTACATTACTAATTTTTTTTTTTTACTCTGCCTTTCTTAGAAACTTCAACCAGACGAAGCTGGTCACAGATGGAGATCTATGCTGTGGAAAAGACACTGCTAGATTTCATACAGACTGGTAAAGTACCTGGAAAATCAGATTGTGAGGCCTGCATTAAGACTTCACCAGAGACACTTAAAAACAGAGATTGGAAAGCCATCAAATTTTATGTCAAAAACCGCATCACTGCCATTCAGCGGGAAAGTGCCAAAAGAAAGCACTAAAAACAGACTGTCTGTCTTTAAGTGTAAGTACTTATTATACTCTAACAGGTTTAGAGGGATATCACTTTCTTCAAAAAATTGTACCCATTTAAATGTGTAGAAGATACACTGTTCTGAGAAGTTCAGCAATGTTCTTAATGTACCAGCTTGAAATTTTGTTTTGATTTGTTTTAAACACAAAAGTCAAGGTATTTGTGAAACTATTGGTTTTATTTTAACAAGTGCAAGTTTGATAAATGACAGCATTTATTTTCATTTTAGTCAGAAGAGTCAAAGTACAGTATAGGTTTGTTTGACTACTGCTGTATTTTTGTTTTTACCAAAAATGTTTGGGAAACAGTTTTACTGCTTTTCAGTTAAAACATCAAAATGCTTTGTAAGGTAGCATCCATTATTTGATCAGATTAAAATGTTACTCATTCTGCTTTCAACTGTTGGGACAATTTTTGATTAAATTTGAGTTTCTGAAACGGCTTAATGTTTGTTTTTTTCATTGGTTACATATGGTGCTAATTTTGACATGGGTGGTCCCCAAGAGGAAGCAAAATGTCAGGTCAAAAATCAAAATGAAGTGCTTTCAAAGTTTTAATTCATGTTTTTTTTTTACTAATTTCTTTTTATGAATTCATCAATTAAAATCAGAATTTTAAACCATTCAGAAATGGTGGATCCCATAAGGCATGAGTATGTTAGTGGTTCCCACGAGGTATAAAAACAAGTATGTGTGTGTGATATTTACATACATAACTTGATTTTAACACCTGTGTGTCTAAAAAATAAATATCAAATCCATACTGTTGTCAGCAAACATATTGTCACAGGAATGTGTTGCCAAACTGAATATGAGACGGCTTGTCTCCATCAGTATGAACGGCCCCAATGTTAACCTGAAGTTGGGAGACCTTCTCCAGAAGGAGCATGCAGAGCTTTATGGAGCTCAACTAGTCAAGGTTGGAAGCTGTGGGCTTCACACCATGCACAATGCAGTGAAGGCAGGCTTTCCCATGTGGCAGCTGGACAAGCTTCTGCGTGCACTCTACTTCCTCTTCGACAATGTTCCTGCTAGGAGAGAGGACTTCACTGCCTTGACTGGGTCCACAAGTTTCCCATTACCATTCTGTGGCCACAGATGGGTTGAAAATGACCCTGTGGCAGAAGGCTGTTCAAGTCTGGCCAACAGTTATGAAGGTATGTGGCCAACAGTTATGAAGTTATGTACATGTAATGTACATACCATAAACACATGATTACTGTGTTTATTTCTTATTTGCCATTGTTCAACCAAGTTACTTTAAAATAGCTACGAGTCTTGTTGTAACCCAAGCTATATTTTCTTAAACCTAGTTGTGGTTCAGTTTCTTCTTTTGAACTTTTTTCTTTCCACTGTCTAACACCCTCTCATAGTGGATCAACCAGTTGGCTGATCCACTTTGAGAGGGTGCTATTTATAAGACTGAGCTGAATACAGCAACTCAGACTGAGGACGTCTTTCGGACAAAAGACGAAACGTTTCTACATTTTTTATTAATTTTTTTTTGCTTTGTTTTTGTTTTGTTTTTTGAATGTCCAGAGGACCAGACTTAGCTTTTTTAGATTTTTCTACCTGGATTATTGAGCATGCATCAGGGTATTTCTTAGTAGACATATAGAGTGATATAAAATGTTTTAACCCCCACACCTTGATGTAAATAACCTTCTAATGTTGATTTTTCTTGGTTTCTTTCAAATTAACAATTGTACTGATATTCTTTTTCCATGTCCCTTTTGTGTTCATACGTAGGTGCAACTCTTGAGCGGTGGCCTGGGACACAGCCCTCCAGCATTGGAAGCACGATCAATGGAAAGATCACAGAGCTTCGCGCTAAAAGTAAAAATGTCTAATTGAGATTAAATACATTGTTCTGTGAATTTGTTAGTGTGAAGTGTTGACAGTTTTTAGCTATTTAAAAGGCTTAATTTTTTCATCTCGTTTACCATGTTAGTTACCATGTTACCATTATAAGTTCAAATAAAAATTTGTCAATTTCTAAAGTGACTCGTGTTTATTATGTAAATTTGATGGTAACTGCATGAAACCATAAGAATAGGTAATTTTTTAATGTTATGCAATTCTCATAAGCTGACCTGTCATTTATGCATATAAATGGTTCATACTCATATACGTTTTTTATAAATACTTTTTGTTGGTAGCCATTAACAAAAAAAAATTAAAGACATCAATTTCCTTAAAAAAAGTACTTTCAATACAAAAAACTTATATGTAATTGTATTTCTTCATATATGTAATTGTATTTCTTCATATATGTAAAGTTTAAGTGTTTTACAAAGTTATTGTATAAAATTAAAAAGAGAAACATATGAAACATATATGTGAAATATAAGTTCCATGTATTCAACATACATAGTTTTTATATTCAACATACATAGTTTTTATATTCAACATACATAGTTTTTATATTCAACATACATAGTTTTTATATTCAACATATATCGTTTTTATATTCAACATACATAGTTTTTATATTCAACATACATAGTTTTTATATTCAACATACATAGTTTTTATATGATTCTTGTAAAATTCATTTTAATATATTGTATGAAATCTATGCAAAAGGTGCCACTTTCAGGAGTAAATCATATATGCCTTATATGTATCATACAAGCCTTATATGTTGTACAATATACAAAACATACACTTAGGATGATATAAGGTTACTTGTTTTTTATATGGTTTTTATATATCTTTTCCATATGGGACGGGTGAGGGATAGCATTTGTTACTTTGACTAAACTGTTGCAACTTTTGCCAATAAAAACAAAGTTATATGTGAAAAAGAGTAGGGCCCTTGCCTCTTCCACATAGTCAGTGTCTTCAAAGCAAAATCTGCCTCACTAAAAAGTCAGCCTGACACTAAGTATATGGTCAGTTTTAATGAATACACTTAAATTTGATAAAATAGTCAGAAAGCATAATATTTCTCTGGTTTATCTCATTCCTCAGGGTCCCAAGTCAAAAGCCCTGCCACTTTTGGATGCACTGTAGGTTTTAAGATTTGTGCAGTAGATGTGTTACAATGCTGCTGCTGTAATTGGATGAAACAAAGGAAACTGAGAAACTCGGGGCAGTTTCTGATTTTGAAGGATTAAATTGTTTTTCAGGTTCGTTCCTCTTAAAGCGGGGGACACTTGGAGAGATTCTCAATAATCTGCTGGGTGGTTAATATATTTGTGTTTAAGGGCAGCTGTTTTCTAACCCCCAATTTACACTACATGCGTTCCGGCTCCGCTCCGATCTGACCTCTGCAGCAAATACGCACCCATTATAATCAATGAGAGCGTTTACACTGGCTCAGCACGGCGGCGGCGAGCGGACGGCAGTCCGTCAAAATTAGATCTGATCCTATTTCTGCTGGACGCCGGAGCTGTGCCGGAGTCAACTTTTAAAGATTACGTCGCACCAACAGGAAAAGGAACGAGCACAACATCCGTATTTACAAAATAAAATCACCACGGGCGGACTAATCCTAGCTCTATACGGATTTATTTGTACAAAAATGCTGTCAAACTATCATTTATGACTACGCCTACAAACGCAATACAAGAAAAAAAAAAATATTTTATTCTGAAATGTAATAAATCAGTCCTGTCGCTCAAACAATGTCCTGTCGCTCATTTACGAGAGAAGATCAAGGCAGACGCAACAATGGATGAGGAGAGACTTATTGTGGAAGTTGAGAATTACACTATATTATATGACACCAGTCATCCTTTTTGGTAAAGACACCATTAGAAAGGATAACGCATGGGCAGAAATTTCCAAAGTTTTGGGAGTGTCTGGTAAGTAAACACCTTTTTTAAAGTTTATGATACAGTATTTAACAAGTTATTTATATTTGTGTAGCCTATGTATTTTAATGTAACAGTTATTTTTTATTACAACATGGAGTATTATTTAGTAACTAAAAAAGTAACAAAGTTTTGTATTCTACTATAAAAACGTTTTTTTTTCTCCATGCAAAGTACAGGTAGTCCCCGACTTACGAGCGAGTTCCGTCCCTAGGGGGCGCTCGTATGTCAAAAATTCGTAAGTAAAATCACATAGTAAAAAAAAAAATAATAATTTTTTTTTTTTATAATAAATGAATACATGTACAGTGCTGGACAGTCAACAAGCACTTGGCCTATCCTAACACAGTTTTTAAAGATGAAGGAATGAGTTGAATTGTCTCCCTTTCACATAAAGTGAAAGTAGCTCCCTTTATGGGAATGGAGCCTGCTGACTCCTTCATCTTTAAAAACTGTGTTAGGATAGGCTAAGTGCTTGGTGACTGTACATTTAATAATAATAATAATAATGAATTCAATTTATAATGCACTTTTCATTAATAAAAATCTCAAAGTGCTACAAAGTGTAACAAAGCAAAGATCAAAATAAAACAAGTGATAAAATCAAATAAAATCAATAATAATATCGACTAAGATCAAAGATAAAATCATGTGGATGCAGATTAGGCTTGCTTAAAAAATAAATAAATAAAACAAGTGATAAAATCAAGTAAAATCATGATATCAGCTAAGATCAAAGATAAAATCATGTGGAAGCAGAATAGGCTTGCTTAAAAAGAAAAGTCTTTATGCTGCTTTTAAAGTCAATCAGTGACTGTGGGAGTCTCAGGTCAGGTACATTTATCTATTTATTAAAAATATACAGTACTGTATATACAGTATTTTTATTTTTTTATTTATAAATAGATAAATGTACAGTACTGTACAGTCACCAGCACTTAGCCTATCCTAACATAGTTAAGGAGTCAGTTGAATTGTGTCCCTCCTCCCTGCAGGCTCCATTCCCATAAAGGGAGCTTGCTTCCTTTATGTGAAAGGGAGACAATTCAACTCATTCCTTCATTTTTAAAAACTGTGTTAGGATAGGCTAAGTGCTTGGTGACTGTCCAGTACTGTACATGTATTCATTTATAAAAATAAAAAAAAAAAAAAAATTTTTTTTTTTTTTTTTTTTAATGAGATGCATGCTCGTAAGTCCGGGACCTCGTAAGTAAGAGCGCTCGTAAGTCGGGGACTACCTGTAACTTTCTTCTCCACTGTGGGGGAAGTGCAAATCACGGAGGCCCACTGCTGTTCTTATGCAAATTGATAGGTGGAGACAGGTGTGAACTGCCCTGATTTCTGGGACTTAATGCAATTGTACCAGTTTTCTTTTTGTAAAAAATAACATAAAAAAATACTGAAATAAAATTTACCAAAACAGAAAGAAAGGTATACATTTTTATTTACAAAAACAAGACATGCAAACACACTGTATTTATTCACATTATTTACACAGCATCACTTGTCCAACTCAGTGATTTTTCCATCTACACCATCCTGTCTTGCCACTCCACACTGCCTTGAGGGGAGTGAAAAAAGTCACAAAAGATCTCCCTGATGTTGCAGGCCTCTCTTGATGCACGGTTTCCTCCCATGTGCCTCGCTGGCAACAAGTTCTCACAAAGGAGCCAAAGTCCAAGGAGATCAAGAATGGACATGTGTTTACAGTGAATGATCAGTTTACCTCCAGTCTGTGCAAAGTCAAAATACAAACGATGAGTAAAATGTGTGCAAAATTCTGTTACGTCTCTCCTCTGAGCCAAGTTCTGTCCACTGCTGTTTGTAACGGCTTTTCTTTGACAGGCTGTGTTGGAGAAAATATTTTTTAAGTATAATTTTTTAATGATTTCTCTTTAAAGTAACTTGCAAAATTTGCCTTTTAAAATTTTTCAAACCAATTGTTATCTGTTACAGAATAATTTATACAGTACTGTACAGTGCATTGTTTTTAGCTCAAAATGTGAACATCACAATTTTATATCAGCTTTCTGTTTCTCCATGAACTCTGTTTTACAACCTTTACCCTGCTTTACCAGTTGCTGCGAAACAAGGGGAATCCTATCCTGAAAGGAAAGAGACACGGCAGAAAGTGGATGATGACAGGAAGCATGAAATTGAGGCAGCGATTGTCCGAATCATGAAGTCGAGGAAGAAGATGCAGCACAACGTCCTCGTGGCAGAGGATTCGCATTAAATAAGCATTTTTAGTGATTTTGTTTTATTTTTCTCAATGCTTAAGTATTTTTTTTTATATAGTTTCAGTGAAGTGCTTGAGTATTCTTTCATTGGTTAGCACATTCTGTAGAAGCAAGGATCCCTGTTGACTTTTTTTTTGGATTAGATATTTATGTAGAAATATTTTAAACAGTCTGTTCTGCTCACTTCTTGTACCGTGCTGCAAAACTGCCTGATGCAAAAAAAAGATGCAATGTTAAAATTCACAGTGAAGTATTTGCTCAAAACACTACATTTATAAAGACCCAGTTGTTTTAGTTGAAAAGTTTGCTCTACTTTTGACTGTATTCAGAATAGATGTTAGCTTGGCTCTAAGGAATCCTCTCTCCATCTTGTAACGTGATGGTGGTGTGTAGGAGGAGAGCTAGCTTAGCATTAGCAACATGTGCTCCGGTGTAGCTTGGAAAAGAGCAAACAAACGTTGATTCCCACTGGTACTTTTATTATATTGCTTAGAAAACCATACAATGCCAGGTCTCCATGGCGCTAAGTCTAATATTCATACATGAATATTTAGAAGATAGTCGGTATTTTCCTCACCACTTCGTTACTGAGGTTGAGAAGGGCAGTTAACGTGTACACACAATCAAGACTCCCAGCTACTCTGCTGACTTCTGTGGTGAGTCATGACATGTAAAATATGAAGGAGGCTCCCTCTTGTGCTTTGGGAAGGTACTACAACTGCAGTATACATACGGGCGTTACATAGTCCCCCCAGGAGAGAAAAGGCTGTCCTCAGCCGCAAGAACAGAGAATAAATAACCATCACTTAGCAGCAATCTATACATAGATCACAAGCAAGATTGGTAGCCTACATTCAAATAAAGATACATTCATAAAAAGCAAATAAAATACAAGTACATGTACAGTGGGATTTTTTTTTTACAATTTAACATGAACTTCAAATAACCAGGTCATGCAGAATGACACTTTTGTTTAGCACAAATAACAGGAGTGCAATAACATGTAAACAAAACAAATCACCTTCTTGTCAGTGTGAAAAACAGTCTAGAACGGGCTCTCTTGAGCCGACGGTGATTTTGGATGAGGCTATTTAGCGTCTGGAGGGCAGCCATGATGAAACGTCTTCCCCCCTCTGAACTTGTTCCACTGCTTGGTACGATGTTTGGCTGGGGCAACACCATTATCATCCATTTGTCTCTTCAAATCAAGGGGAACGAGTGGTCGTGCTGGGCCCAGTGCTGCTGTATTAGCAGTGGTTGGTTCTGAAGACGTGCGGGCAGAATGGGGACTTCGCATGTCCACGCTCGGCACACGTTGCTGGTCCAGGAATTAGCCAGGTCCCACACGGGCTGATACGGTACAGGCCAAACAGACTCGTCCGCGTGTCCAGAAAAGGCAAAAGTATCTCACCAAAACTTTATGAGAGACAAAATCCTGGTGAGGTCCAGAAGAATTTATCTGAGGTCCAAAGGAGATGTTCGGGTGCCACTTGTAACGTGATGGTGGTGTGTAGGAGGAGAGCTAGCTTAGCATTAGCAACATGGTACTTTTATTATATTGCTTAGAAAACCATACAATGCCAGGTCTCCATGGCGCTAAGTCTAATATTCATACATGAATATTTAGAAGATAGTCGTTATTTTCCTCACCACTTCGTTACTGAGGTTGAGCAGGGCAGTTAACGTGTACACACAATCAGACTCCCAGCTACTCTCTGCTGACTTCTGTGGTGAGTCATGACATATAAAATATGAAGGAGGCTCCCTCTTGTGCTTTGGGAAGGTACTACAACTGCAGTATACATACGGCCGTTACAATCTCCTACAATGCACTGACTGCTGTCGTTTAAAGCTGAGACACTGGCTACTTTTCAGCGCTTTATCCACCTTATTCCTAGCCCCCATGATGCCTTGCGCGAATTATGTGTACGACTTCCGCCGGAAGTCAGAACCGGCTCTTTTTTTACACGCTAGCAACACGCTAACCGGTTTTCGTCAGAGGTTTTAGGTCATAAAATGTGGGAATACGAACGATCACAACTCAAATGTGGAGATATTGTTTTACCGCTACCTACAGCTATTGAGGGGTGGGAGGACGACTTGAAGAAGTGGCTGAAAATAACGTACACTAGCATATTTAGCTACTAGCATACTTAACTACTTTGTTGACTGTTGCTTCATGGCGAAGCGATGAGCAATCTGAAAAGCTCTGAAGCTTATCAGTATCTTCACAGTAACAATGTTGGTCCTGTTATGTTAAGAGAGCTGGGACACATTCTTATTTGCCTTAAGGCAAACATAGAGTCCAGTCAAAGCATTAAAAATCCACATCTCCAGGTCCAGCTAACAATGATGTGTCTTGGACTTTTGAGCTGCAAGATGTTTATCTGGATGTGGTAAGATGTCCGAGCGGACATTAAATGCACCATACAGGTGCCGCAACGTGATTGGTGTGTCTGGGGCTGGCTTAATGTATAAAACAGAGCCCGCCTCCAGGGGTGGACACACGTCATCCGCCTTCCGGCGGCAGTAGTTTGGTGTGTCACGCGCTAGCTAAATAATGGTCGCCATGATCCACTGTTCTGGCGACCACCAATACAAGCTTTCTGCTTCCCTCTCTTGTTAGAGGTGGAGCAGCTCAGGGGTGAGTAAAAGCGTTATTTTATCTTTCTATTTTATACTTTTGTAGATTTTAATACCAAATATTTATTGTTTTAGTCCCTGCTGTTTGTCCTTTACGACTCTACTTCCTGTTGTCCGTGGCGACGTCTCCCTGGTTGTCCGTGGCCGTGTTCTGCGGCGGTCCCGACTGGTTCTGCCCCCCCCCCCCTCCTCTCCGGGTCGTCCCTCTCCTGCCGGCTGGTCCTGGGACTGTTTGGGGCCCGCTGTCTGGACGGCGTGGCGTGGGCTATGCCGCGCGTCCTGCGGGCCGAGCTGAAGCAGACTGATGCCAGCTCAACTAATCACACAGGCGTCGGTGGGTGTGACGCCTCTTTGGGAGCAGCGGGATTGCATTTTACCAGGGCGGACTTTGGATCTCTTCAGGGGTGACAGTGTCTTGTTTTGTTTGTGTGTGTGTATGCGTTCCTGTTTTTAGAAAGGGGATATGAATTGCACTTTTATTGATAATTGTAACTGTTTAGTATTTTAATAATTAAACAATTGTGCAATTTAATTGTTGCCAGTGTGTGAATCTGTCCAAGCCTCCTCTGCAAACGGGCCTGTGTGCTTTTAAAGGGTAATATTTTTAGTAAAGTTTTTAACCAAACTCACTTTTATTAGATCAATTATTTATTCTTTTAAACTAGATTATTTATATTTAAGTCCACAATTTTAACCACACCCGACCCGGCTACATTTGGCGTTTGTTGGTAGTTTTTGCAGTTGTGAGGTGGGACTCTTTTACTACACTGTGTTTGTATTTTGATATAACAGGAAAGATTGTTTTTATTGTGTATACGTGTGAAAAGGACAAACAGCAGCGGTTCACCTGTTTTTAAGCTTGTAATTTATTTGTTTTTTAGCTCGTAATTTATTTATTTTTAATGGAGACCAGCATGCCTCTACTGTGGCGCTGGTACCATGTCCACTGTTTGAACCCTGGTGGCAAGCTGGATCATCGACGGGACGTCGATTCAGTTTGTGGGGGTGAATGTGGTAAGATGTCCGAGCGGACATTAAATGCACCATACAGGTGCCGCAACGTGATTGGTGTGTCTGGGGCTGGCTTCATGTATAAAACAGAGCCCGCCTCCAGGGGTGGACACACGTCATCCGCCTTCCGGCGGCAGTAGCTTGGTGTGTCACGCGCTAGCTAAATAATGGTCGCCATGATCCACTGTTCTGGCGACCACCAATACAAGCTTTCTGCTTCCCTCTCTTGTTAGAGGTGGAGCAGCTCAGGGGTGAGTAAAAGCGCTATTTTATCTTTCTATTTTATACTTTTGTAGATTTTAATACCAAATATTTATTGTTTTAGTCCCTGCTGTTTGTCCTTTACGACTCTACTTCCTGTTGTCCGTGGCGACGTCTCCCTGGTTGTCCGTGGCCGTGTTCTGCGGCGGTCCCGACTGGTTCTGCCCCCCCCCCCCTCCTCTCCGGGTCGTCCCTCTCCTGCCGGCTGGTCCTGGGACTGTTTGGGGCCCGCTGTCTGGACGGCGTGGCGTGGGCTATGCCGCGCGTCCTGCGGGCCGAGCTGAAGCAGACTGATGCCAGCTCAACTAATCACACAGGCGTCGGTGGGTGTGACGCCTCTTTGGGAGCAGCGGGATTGCATTTTACCAGGGCGGACTTTGGATCTCTTCAGGGGTGACAGTGTCTTGTTTTGTTTGTGTGTGTGTATGCGTTCCTGTTTTTAGAAAGGGGATATGAATTGCACTTTTATTGATAATTGTAACTGTTTAGTATTTTAATAATTAAACAATTGTGCAATTTAATTGTTGCCAGTGTGTGAATCTGTCCAAGCCTCCTCTGCAAACGGGCCTGTGTGCTTTTAAAGGGTAATATTTTTAGTAAAGTTTTTAACCAAACTCACTTTTATTAGATCAATTATTTATTCTTTTAAACTAGATTATTTATATTTAAGCCCACAATTTTAACCACACCCGACCCGGCTACATTGACACCAACTGAGCACCTGGAGCTTGACATTTCTTTTGACAAAGACTTTACTGATTCACAAATGAAGCACCTTGAGAACTTTTAATAAAATACAGTAAATGAAAACAAATAATGAAATAGACAGGAAACGATCTTTAAAAACACGATAATGAAAAAAAGTGACATTTAGATAGAAACAGTAGTTTATTGCAAACAAAATTCATCTCTGCCCAAATTACCTGGATCTCTAAAAAATACAGTAAACGAAAACAAATAATGAAATAGACAGGAAACGATCTTTAAAAACATGATAATGAAAAAAGTGACATTTAAGCCCCTTTCATAAGTCAGACCCGCGCAGTTCCCGCACAGACGAGTCCGGCTTTAATACCCATCGGGTCATTCATAAAACAAAGTTGAATCCGGCCACGGCCCGCCCTCAAAGGAGCATTCACAAAACAATTTGCAGCGCGTGTTGAAAAGAGGCGTGGTGAAAATCTGCTGCTCAGAGGACGTGGTGGCTGCGTGTTTAACGTGGGACCGCAGAGGTGGATGTAAACAAACATGGCGACGCTAGCGAACATCGTTGTGTTTCTCCGAATGCTTTTTTTTTTTTTTTTTTTTTTTTTGCTCTCGCATCAGTAAAGCAATCCGCTCCAGAAGGGCCCCATCCTTCACTGTACCGGTAAGTCCCTTTTTCCTCCTCTGCGCGCAGAGACAGGAGCACACAGGTCTCTGCATCACCCCAATTAGACATTTCCGTGATGATCAATAAAAAAAGAAAAAGATTCGGCAAAGAATAGCAAGTGATGCGCGAGCAAAATACAGATGTTATGTTGTTGTTTACACATTTAAATACAGCGCAACAGTGTGCGCCGGGATAATACGTGGGAGAGTACGTCATTATTCAAATCAGTTTGAAGCCGCGCAACCCCGAGACCTTTCACAAGTCGACAGATGCGGGTTTAACACTACCTCTGCTCACGGGTCAGAGGTGGATCAGAGGCGAGTCAATTTAACTCGCCAAGCTGCGTTTGTGTGTTTTCTGAATGCTCATTGGGGATCTGAACACGCATCAGAGACGGATTGATGCGTCTTATGAAAGGGGCTTTAGATAGAAACAGTAGTTTAATCCAAAATTAACTGATATAGTGCACACAACAAACTAACCTTGTAAGAAGGTTAACAGTCAACTATTGTACATAACAAATGAATCATTTTAGCAAATACTTTTCTAATGTAATATAGTTAACATTGCATCCTTTAAAAAACATGTTAAGAGTTGTGTTACGTTTACAGCAAGTACACCAGTACTGTACATGTTTGAGAAAAATGTTTACATTTAATGTCTTCTCACTTCTCACTTGAAATAAGCTGGCATCCTTTGCGTGTGAATGCTGGAATGATTAAATTGACACCATAGCTCTTGCAGCAGGTCCCTCACTGTGAAACCACGATCACCCATCACCTCATCTCCAGCACGCAGATAGTCCAGAAACCCAGAGTTCTGTGTTATATACCTGTCACTGCATTTACCACCATAAGCATCTGAAATAAACATGATTATTACAGAGGGAGAAACAGCCAATAAATATTTCAAAGTGTTATTTGCATAGTAGTGACTGTATGATTCACTTCTGGAGTCCAAGTTTTTAGCTTTCTGCAAAACATGTTGCTTTAATTGTTTCACGGGGCAACCATAGAATAAGGTTGTTGGTTTGTTTTGACCAGAGCCATATAAAGTGAGAGTTGCGACACTCCCATAGAGTTCCATTGTAAGAATGGAATGCGGAAGTCACGTGGGTCATGGAGGGGGCGATTTGTTCCATGGCTCTGGGTAACAGTTTGAAGCTGCCTGCAGTAGCACTCCGTTGCCGCCAGAGGGCGCAGCTCCACAAGGTTTCCATAGCCGTTGTTTGGAACGATTGACCGCCTATCGGCAAGATCAAAGGGTGTCGGAACTCTCACTTTATATGGCTCTGGTTTTGACATTATGTCAATCCACATTCCAACAGTCATGCTGCATGTGACTGTGGTGGTGTTGAGCACTGCTCCACACTCTCGTCAAGCCCATCTGAAAGTAAAAGTACAGTGTACAAACAGGGTTCATTTATGAACACACACAAACACACACACACCTAGATTATATATAAATAAACACACACACACCTAGATTATATATAAATAAACACACACACACTCACCTAGATTGTATATAAACACACACACATGCATAGATTATATATAAATAAACACACACACACACCTAGATTATATATAAATAAACACACACACACCTAGATTATATATATAAATAAACACACACACACCTATATTTATATATATAAATACCGGTAAACACACACACACACCTAGATTATATATAAATAAACACACACACCTAGATTATATATAAATAAACACACACACACACACCTAGATTGTATATAAATAAACACACGCATAGATTATATATAAATAAACACACACACACACCTAGATTATATATAAATAAACACATACACACACACCTAGATTATATATATATAAATAAACACACACACACCTATATTATATATATAAATACCGGTAAACACACACACACACACCTAGATTATATATAAATAAACACATACACCTAGATTATATATATAAATAAACACACACACACCTATATTATATATATAAATACCGGTGAAGGAAACATGAGGGGAGCCACCATATTGTGTCTTTAAACACATACGGTGCCACCCAGATGTAAAGGATTTTATCAGGGGTCAGTATTAAGCTGACCTCTTTATCCTTAATTAATTACTTATTCAGATTGAATAGTAATTTCACGGATTCTTTTCTTTTTCAGTTACCCAATATTCCTGTGATCTTTATGATGGATAAATAACTAAAGCCATTAAGTGACAGAGACGTTAACTTAGTTTGGTACGTCAAAGACACTACCATTTATTTAAAATAAATCAACTAAATTAACACCATTACACTTGATTGACATTATTTCACTTTCTTGCAATCTAATGTAGAACCAATCAAATGTAGAACCACTAGACTGAGGAACAGCTTCTACCCTGAGGCTGTTAGACTCATGAATGAATAAATAAAATAAAAATAAACACTGCAAAATATCACATCATGCTGATGCTGATCTGTTTTCTTGTTGCTGTGTTCATCTGTGACCATCTGCTCATACAGACTCATGTTCGTGCTGCTGTTTATAATGATGTTTTTTTCCACTATATTAGGGCTTAGTGTATTACTAGTTGATGTTTTTCTTAGTTAATTCTAGATGTTATTACTGTTTTTCTCTTGCATTTGTTGTTGGATGTAACTGGGACCCCGTGTACATAATCTCGTTTTCATCACATGTACCACATGCGGTGCAAATGACAATAAAGACTCTCTGACTCTGACTCTAATACGTCAGCACGTTTAAAGAGCAACTCCACACCCTGTGGATCGGTAACTCCTCCTTCCAAAATCTCCCTGAAAATGGGCGTGTCGAGAGACAAGGAGGGGTGGAGGTAGAGTTGTGCTTTTGTTCACGCCTCCACCTGCAACAACCTAAAACAAATTAAACCTCTAGCCAACAACATACACCAAGCAACAACAAAGAATAAACATGTAGATGTATTTATCTATTCCACCCATTCCATCCAAAACCAAAGGCCTAAAAAAATGAAAATGAAAATAAAACCGCTTGTCAGGAGTGAAATGCAGCATTTCCATATAAGGTATGCACTTCTCATCTCTGCAGGGGATTGGCTCTGCTTGAACCACCTGTGTGACATCACACATGAGCAGACATGTCACACATGAGCGTTTGCACAAATAAGAAAATTAAGGTGTAATCCACCAGTTCAACCCATAGAACTACCGTAAACACATTTTTAGACCAAATATTGCCAAATATTGCCAATTTACACAGATATGCACAATTATGTGAGAATAAACACAGCCATAGTGCTAGATAACATTTTAAACACATTCTAGGGAGTTTATCAGCTAAAAAAAGTTAATTTTGGGTTTAGTCGCACTTTAAATTGTAACACAACAGACATAAATACAGGATGTTAATATATTTAGTCTGAGGCTCTATGACTTAAATAGTTTCCAACTTAGAATTGAGGGGAAAGGAGATAGGAGGAGAGATGGTTTAAAGGAAATTGTCTTGAGCATGTTACCAGAAGTGACACTTCCCATCAGATTTCTGCTGAAATCCAGGTACGTTTGTAAACAGCTCTTTACCTTTGACGACGAGTCTGATAAAGAGATGACACCAGCCTTTCAGGCGTACAGAATCGTTGCAGGTCCAGCACGTCCGAGCCGGTTCTGGTTTACGTTCAACGTCTCCTGGGATCCGCGTCGATCATCAGAAAATATGTCAGCTACTGGTTGACTTCAAGATAACTTATTCCATAAAGGAATTTAATTCAAAGTTCTGAGCTTGTACGCTCGGTTCAAGTGGACTCATAACAAACATGTTATCAGCCTTTAACTGGATGACGTGTCCTTAGCGTGTGACTAAACGTCCATCCAGCTCTTTGGGAAAGTTCACATCTCTTGAAGTTCCCAGCAGACTCTGATCAACTCACAGGAACTTTTTGTTTCAGGAAAACTCAGAACCCTTAGTAGAAGCTCTGAGATTAGAACACGGCTTCCTCATTGGTCCGTGGACCAGCGAGCAGAGTTAGAGACACGTCAAAGACTTCACTTTAACGCTATCAGGGTTCAAGGTGAGAGTCAGAGCAGAGAGAAGTTGTTTAGAGGGTGTTGGAGCCGCTCTCATGAAAACAACGGATTAACTGTCTCATTCATTTCTAAACAAAACGGCCGGGCCTCTGTGACCCGAGCCTTCAACTTTAACACAGCAGGAGTGACACAGTAATGTTTCACATTACAGAATAACACAGCATATAACATATGTGATCATGATATATTGTAAACTACAACACTGCTCATGAATAAACACACATGATGCTTCTGATTATATTTGTATTAGAACAAAATCCAAGATAGAAATAGTCTCTTTTTGAGTGAATCTGTCCTTTGATTTAAACTAACAAAATAAATTGTGTTAAATGTCTGGTTACTGAAAGGTCAGTAAAGGTCATCTCTGGAACAGTTCAAAAATACACAGGTGTATCAGAGTGGACACGGTCATGCCCACTTCACCGGTAAACACACACACACACCTAGATTATATATAAATAAACACACACACACACCTAGATTATATATAAATAAACACACACACCTATATATATATATATATAAACACACACACAGCATACATATATAGGTGCGTGTGTTTATTTGCCAGTTATGAACGGAAATATTAGTATCATTTAATCACTGACTACATAAAATCATAACACTAAAAGCTGTCTCTTAAATCATACCTGGTGTTCTCGATCCTCTGGAGGATACAGAGTCTTTTTTCAGGTGGTTTCTCGTAGCCCAGCCACAAAGAAGGATGCAGGTTTTTGTTTTCGGAGCATGTTCAACACACACTAGTTGCAGCCACAAATTCAGCTTCGTCTGATTATTCGTACAGCCACGAACAGCGCAACAGGTACCCGAGCTCCTCAAGGACATCTTTGTGACATCTTCGTGACAATATTAGCTCAAAATAACAGAAAACAGAACTTCAACGATGCGTGCAGATTAGCAAGTAAACAACGAAGGAGACAGTGCAGAAATTCTACTTCCGGTGTGAAACGGAAGTAAGACACATAATCGCTTCTACAGTGACCCCCTCAGGAATAAGGTGGATACAACCTTACTTAAAGGTCCACCGACATGACTTTTTTACTATTCTTAAAATTGCTCAATATATATATATATATATATATTATCATTTAATTATGTTCGTTTTTGCAAACAAAATGATAAATCACTTTAATTTTGCTTTAAAAGTGTTTTTGAACTTCAAGCCATGTTTAATCATGGTAAATCCGATTACACGCAAACGCACCATCTGTGACGTGGTGTGCAGAGTGTGAGGCAGAGGGCTCTGGTCTCTTTAATAGCGGACAATTTAAAACCCGACGAATTTAGCAATAGAGTATGTGAAGATTTGAGCTATTTGTATTCATTTTAGGAAGCAGAAAATAGTTTAGGTGATGGAACAAGAAACAACAGGATCTAATTTAGGTCTGATGCTGTATCAGACTTACCTTCAGGGACGGCTGGTATAAGTGGGCTAAGCCCTACCTGGTATTCACAGGTTAAACATTATATAATTATAAACAATTTATAAATAACAACTTAAAAATAAACAGAATTTAAAAATAATGTGTCTTATTTAGTGAAATTTACAACAAAAACTGGTGCTAAACCATCTGGTGTCGTTCTGCAGGGCTAATTTATCACAGCCCATTTTAATTCAATGTCTCTGTGGTTCAGAATGATTGACATGCGTCTCTCGCCACGCCCCCTCAGTTTGCGGCTCATTGGGGCTAATTCTTGTCAGCCCAGGATCTGCCCAATGCCACAGAAATGAACCAACGTGCTTCAATTTATGTGGGTGTGGTTTAGTGTAGGTACTGTACCATGGCGAGCAAGATTACTAGCATGAACGAGGTGGATTATTTGATTTGTCACCCATTTTCCTTGATGTCTTTGGAGGAAAAACTGGAGGTGAAGAGGTTGGGACCAGACAGACCAGATATTGAAATACAGCAAAAGGAAAAGCGGCAAAACCGGAGTTTTTCTGTGACCTGGTTCCAACGAAAGGAGTGGCTGACGGCAAGTGTAGCTAGCAAATCTCTTTTCTGCTTTCCGTGTTTGTTGTTCGGAGGAGACACAGTTTGGACCCAACAAGGAATTGTTGACCTAAAACATTTATCAGACAAAATAAAAAAGCATGAATGCAGCAAAAGTCACATTGGAAACAGTGTAAAATTGTCCATGTTGGGCAGGGTGAGCATTGCCTGTCAGCTGGATGAGGGCCACCGCATCTCTGTACAGCGGCACAACGAGCTGGTGAAAAAAAACAGACATGCCTTATCGCGGATTTTGGATTGCATTAAATTTTGCGGGGCACACGAGCTACCATTATGTGGGTCTGATGAATCTTCCTCATCGCTGAATCGGGGTGTTTTTCTGGATCTGGTAAATCAGTTTTCTTATTTGGACAGTCAGTTGGCAGATCATCTGTCAAATACACAGGTGGCTAAGTACACCTCCAAAACCAGCCAAAATGAGCTGCTTGATTGCATCTTAGAGGTTTATCAAAATAAAATTAAGGATGAAATTTTGGAAGCGCCATTTGTTGCGGTGCAAGCAGACGAAACCACCGATGTGGCTTGTGTGAGTCAGTGTGTGATTGTGTTAAGATACATCACTGAATGCGCCGCAGTGGAGAGATTCCTGGGGTTTTTCCTGCTAGAAAACAGGTCTGCAGAGGGATTTGAAAAGCTTCTGAAAGAAAAGCTCCAGCCATTTAAACTGGAAAATAAGCTGATTGTGCAGACTTATGATGGAGCTGCGGTGATGAGCGGTGCATCCTCCGGTTTGCAGGCGAGGCTGCGCGAAGCCTTTCCTTATGCGCACTTTGTGCACTGTTATGCCCATCAGTTAAACCTGATCATTCAACAACAGGCATGCTCATCAGTCACACCTGTCAGAATATTTTTTGCCAATCTTTCAGCTTTTGGAACATTTTTTTCCAAATCCCCTAAACGAACTGCAGTTCTGGATGACGTGTGCAGCAGAAGAATTCCAGCATCGGGCCAAACACGGTGGAACTTCAAGAGCCGCACGGTGCACACTGTGTTTGAACAGAAAGAAAACCTGAAGGCATGCTTTGAAAAAATCTACGAAGATCAGACCTGGGACAGCGTGTCAATCCAACAAGCTCATGGTTTGTACACACTGCTGCAGAACAGAACTTTTCTTTTCTTTTTGTCATTTTTTCACCGTGCATTTATGCATGTGGACATTCTTTATAACATCCTCCAAAAACGTGCCACAGATCCTACAAAAACAAAACAAGCCTTGGAAAATTTTACCCGGTCCATAAATGATCTGAATGAGTCGCTGACCACCACAGAAGAACCAAACTCAGATGCAAGTGCTCCAACACCGCGCCGGATGCAGAGTTCAGATTGTGCTTCTGTGGCAGCTCAGTGCTGCAAAATAATGATAGAGCAGTCAAAGACTCGCTTTGAGAAGGCCCAACATTTGAAGTCATTTGAACTGATTAATCCAGATCTGTTCTCAGATTTTAACACCTGCTTCCCACAGAAGCAATTAGACACTGCATGTGAACATTTCCCTATGATCTGCAAAGAAAAACTTAAAGGTGAACTGATGGTGATGTACAGCAGTACAGAGTTTAAAGGGTTAACTTCTGCCCTATCACTGTTGAGGATGCTGACAGAGAACGACCTTCAGAACACTTTTTCGGAAACTCTAAAATTAACGCAAATAGCCATCACAACCCCCATGACATCTGCAGAGTCAGAAAGGTGTTTTAGTACACTGAAGAGGATCAAGTCATTTCTCCGCAGCAACATGGGACAGGAAAGACTGAACGCGCTGGCCGCACTCTCTATTGAGCAGGAATTCATCCAGAGATCACCTGACTTTAATGAGGTTGTTGTTAACCTTTTTGCATCCCAGAAAAGTCGTCGGGGTGAGCTTCTCTATAAATAAGGTAGGCCTCATTTAAAAAATGCATTTTATCAGTGTGTGGTATAATAACCTTCAAAACTCTGCAATTTTCACTGTAGTCCTACACTGAGATGTAAAATAAATTAGAATTTTTTGAAAAAACCTGTGAAACCTGAAAAGTCCTGAAAAACGAGGGAAAAGGAGTGTGGAGGAGTGTGATGCAGTTATGCAAAGCTGTTTGACTGGGAAAATAATAATCTTTTACAGTTGAAACCCTTAAAGGTTCAGTATGTAATTTCTGGAACACACTGGAACTTAGGAAAATTTTGAACAGAGACACGTTTCTGGTCCCTCCCCCTCAGAGCCATATATGGCTCTGTTACCCCTTGCTCTGCTGAAATTCAAATTCAAGCTCTGTTTTTATTGGCTGATTCAAATTCAAGCTCTGTTTTTATTGGCTGGTTACAAACTCTGTTTTTATTGGCTGGTTAACGGACGGGTCACTGTGGCTTTTTAGAAATGCTTTTAGAGAAGCAAGGGGACAATAGTGTTTTTCAGAGATTTCTTGTCTAAAATCAGTATGTCAGGAGGTAGTGATAGAGTGAAGAAATATGTTTAAAATATATTGTTAGAAAAGTTACATACAGCTCCTTTAATGCAGGGCAATGTAAGTTGGATGAAAAAGTTTCTATTTAAACTTGGCTTTTGGTATTCTTGGTGGTTGGCTTGTCATTGTGCTGAAAAAGGACATAATGTCAATTTACAGTGGGTTTTCTTTATTTCACATTGATGCCTCTGTTGTTGGAATCCAGCAGCATTACATGTATGTGTACATTATACGTGTGTGTGTGTGTAAATTAGCCCACCCTAAAAATATCACCACCAGCCGCCACTGCTTACCTTCATGTGAGCTGCTCATACCCGCGCACTGTGACAAGCCCAGAGCTCTGCCTCACACTATGTCACCGATGGTGCGTTCGCAGGTAATCGGATTTCCCATGATTAAACACGGATGTTGTATGGTCTGGAGACAGTGGCATTGACAAAAAGACAGGAGAAAGAACTGGAAGTGGCAGAAATGAAGATGCTGAGGTTCTCCTTAGGAGTGACAAGGATGGATAAGATCAGGAATGAGATAATCAGAGGTACAGCACATGTTGAACAACTGGGAGATAAAGTTAGGGAGGCCAGACTGAGATGGTTTGGACATGTCCAGAGGAGGGACAGTGGGTATATTGGTAGAAGGATGTTAGAAATGCAGCTGCCAGGAAAAAGACAAAGAGGGAGACCAAAGAGGAGATATATGGATGCAGTTAGAGAGGACATGGAGGTAGTTGGAGTGAGGACAGAGGATGCAGAGGACAGAGTGAGGTGGAGGAGGATGACTCGCTGTGGCGACCCCTGAAAAGGGAAAAGCCGAAAGAAGAAGAAGAAGAAGAAGAAACACGGCTTGAAGTTCATAATCACTTTTAAAGCAAAATTAAAGTGATTTATCATTTTGTTTGCAAAAACGAACATATTTAAATGTTAAAATATATATATTTTGAGCAATTTTATGAATAGTAAAAAAATCATGTCAGTGGACCTTTAAAATACCCTGATGCCCTCAGCCCTCTGTGAATAGCAAACAACCATCAGGGTGCTAACGATCCATCGCTAAGCTGATGGTCCTCCTTGATCATGTGAGCAGCTGGTTTCAGCTGTCATCAGCCAACTGGTTGATCCACTGTGAGAGGGTGCTATTTATAAGACTGAGCTGAATACAGCAGCTCAGACTGAGGAAGTCTTTCGGACGAAAGACGAAACGTTTCTACAATTCTTTTGCTTTGTTTTGTTTTTTGAATGTCCAGAGGACCAGACTTAGCTTTTTTAGACTTACTTAAAATAACTATTCTAAAGAGCTATCTTTAATAAGTACAACTTGTTTCACTGTTTTTTCAGGTGACTCAGCAGCTCCGAGCACGCTTCCTTCCCAGTCCTGTGGTAATCAAAAAGCGCATAGAAGGACTAATAGAAAGAGAATATTTGGCACGGACGCCAGAGGATCGTGAAGTGTACACCTACGTTGCGTAGAAGATGAACTCTAAAGAAGACTGGATGGGGAGTTGTTTTCTAAGTCATTTTACAGACAAAGACTGGGAACCTGATTTATTGTCTCTTGCAGAGAAGCAGTAAATCCTCATAAATGCACTGTAAATGATTTTCGTTGTTTTTACAGTAAATTTACTGTTTTTACAGTAAATTTACTGTATGTGCAACAGTAGCTTACTGTAAATACAGTTTACAGTAAGTTACTGTAGATTTGATTGTTTTTACATCAATATTACTGTATTATCAACAGTAAAGTACTGTATAAACATTTACAGTACCTTACTGTTGATTTGCAATGCATTATGGGTATTTTTTGTGACTACTGTAAAAAATACAGTAATGAACCAACCGCCAAAAAAAAAACGGTGTTCCTCCATCTTGACACTAGAGGCCGACAGGAATATTTCGTGCTCTTGGTTATTTTTATTCTTTTTTCTGCTTAATTTATACTTTCTTTTTTTTTTTTTACTATTCAACTTCTATTTGAATCATATGGGAGGCAGTTGCTTTTTGTGAAGGAGATGTTCCTGTGTTATACCTATGATGAGATGAGACACTTCTTCTTTATCTGGTAAGTGGTAAATTTTAATATTTAAATGAAACTCCTTTTCTAGTAGGCTAGCGTAGGGCTAATGATAGCTTTAAAAAAACTAATATGATTTTGACAGGCAGCTACATCAGTTCAGTTGCTGTTTCTCCTGAGTTAAAATTTGTTAAGTCATTATGGTTTCGCGGAATAAATGTTATAATCTGCAAGCTATAGCAAGACACAGATTACAAACAAACTCCTTGTTAGCATTGCTAATGCTTAGCGGTTCCAATGGACACACAAGTCTAACATCCGGAATGTTCACACAGCAGGCAAATGCGACCCAAATCTGATTTTTTTTCCCCTCCATGTGACCTATAGCTACGTTCCCATGCCTTTTCAGTATGTTACCGAATCGGATACATATCTGATATTTTTTTCAAAGTGACTGTTTTGTTTAAACCTTTCCTCAACAGTCTAATTGTTTTTTCCCCTAGTTTTTAAATTACTGATCAATCTTAATTAAATGCCCACTATTTGTATATTCTATATCCTCTTATTGTTCAGGTTTCCACTGCCCAGGCAGATGCTGAGACACATATCTCCCTCCCCAACACACCAGGACTAATCCTGCTAGGTAAGATTGTTAGATTTTTAATGTACAAATCAGATGTTTAGTGCAATATTAAGCATAACCTACACATTTTTTGTAAACCGTAAAGTGTGATATTTAAATGTCTTTTTTAGGAGAATCACTTCTGACCACAAAGAAGTGGATGCTGGAGGGTAATGTAGTCATTGAGCCAGGTCCTCTTCAGGTGGACTTCACCTCGGCCTTGGCTGTTCTTTTTGCATCTTTTTATGTTTTCAACATCGAGTACCAAGAGGATGCTGCCTCAACCTTAGAGTTCATTCAAAGGTCAGTAATGTTCATCAATTAAATAATAATGAATAATTATGCTTTGGAGTGCTACTGGACATTTAGCATCTTTACCAGCTGGTGAACTAAGTTGTTTACATTCTGGTTGTTCAATCCCATTGCATGAAGCATATATGTGGGAAAGTCTCAAAAGTCAAATATACAAGCGAACACATCTGTGCACTTGTGTGCTCACAAATCTTGCTGCCCACTCAAATGTTGATGTGCTTCATTGAATTTTGCTGCACATGCCCCCTTTATGCGATGGGATTCTCTTCATAAAAGATGACTGCTACTAACAGTTCACTTTCAAATGCTCAATTTGAAGACGTGCGAATGTATTTTAAATGGCATATAATTAACAATATTGCTGTCATTTTTGTGCAACGTCAAAGTTTTACAACAGATAAAATCCTACTCAATCATTATTTTAAGTTATTTCTACATTTATTTATATGCAAGTCATAAGTTGATTTATTATAGTTTCAGAAATTAACATTGCATTAATAAAAGTCAAATTTGCACATACAAAGACTTAAAGGCTTAACCTTTTTGAATTAATGCAAATTAAGCACCTGATAATAATTCTACATATTGTAATCTTGTTAGGTTAAGTGAGAAAATTCATAGACAAGTAATCAATGATTCATTGGCTGTTTCAAAGTTGTTTCATTCAAGTCCTTGGGCTCCAGGAAGAATAATCTCTGCCTTAGCAGAGAGTAATGGGGGACCCTAAATAAAAACTAAAAGTCAAAACCAATGTAACAGTTAACT
>JBBPBX010029995.1:0-13113 GCA_038048925.1 Garcialebias charrua
TAAATAGACCTTACCAGGGAGGCTTAAGAGTGTGATCCCCCTATAGTTGGAACACACCCTACGGTCCCCCTTTTTGAATAGGGGAACCACCACCCCAGTCTGCCAATCCAAGGGAACTGCCCCCGATGTCCACGCGATATTGCAGAGTCGCGTAAGCCAACACAACCCTACAACATCCAGAGCCCTAAGGAACTCCGGGCGAATCTCATCCACCCCCGGAGCCTTGCCACCGCGGAGCTTTTTAACCACCTCGGCGACCTCAGCACCAGAGATCAGAGAACCCGACCCAAAGTCCCCAGGCTCTGCTTCCTCAGTGGAAGACGTGCCAGTAGGATTGAGGAGGTCTTCGAAGTATTCCGCCCACCGACTCACAACATCCCGAGTTGAGGTCAGCAGCACGCCACCTCCACCATAAATGGTGTTGGTCTCGTACCTCTTTCCCCCCCTGAGACGCCGGATGGTGGACCAGAATCGCCTCGAAGCCGTACGGAAGTCATTCTCCATGGCCTCTCCGAACTCCTCCCACGCCCGAGTTTTTGCCTCAGCAACCACCCGAGCCGCATGCCGCTTGGACTGCCGGTACCTATCAGCTGCTTCCGGGGTCCCACAAGCCAAAAAGGCCCAATAGGACTCCTTCTTCAGCCTGACAGCATCCCTCACTGCCGGTGTCCACCACCGGGTTCGAGGGTTGCCACCTCGACAGGCACCAACAACCTTGCGGCCACAGCTCCGATAAGCTGCCTCGACAATAGAGGCGCGGAACACGGCCCACTCGGACTCCATGTCCCCCGCCTCCCTCGGAACGTGTTCAAAGCTCTCCCGGAGGTGGGAGTTAAAGCTCCGTCTTACGGGAGACTCTGCCAGACGTTCCCAGCAGACCCTCACGATACGTTTGGGTCTGCCAGGTCTGACCGGCATCCTCCCCCACCATCGGAGCCAACTCACCACCAGGTAGTGGTCAGTAGACAGCTCCGCCCCTCTCCTCACCCGAGTGTCCAAGACATGCGGCCGCAGATCAGATGAGACGACAACAAAGTCGATCATCGAACTGCGACCTAGGGTGTCCTGGTGCCAAGAGCACATATGGACACCCTTATGCTTAAACATGGTGTTCGTTATGGACAATCCATGACGAGCACAGAAGTCCAATAACAGAACACCACTCTGGTTCAGATCAGGGGGGCCGTTCCTCCCAACCACACCCCTCCAGGTCTCACTGTCATTGCCCACGTGAGCGTTGAAGTCCCCCAGTAGAACAAGGGAGTCCCCAGGAGGCGCACTCTCCAATACCCCCTCCAAGGACTCCAAAAAGGGTGGGTAGTCTGAGCTGCCGTTTGGTGCATAGGCACAAACAACAGTCAGAGCCCGTCCCCCCACACGTAGGCGAAGGGAGGCTACCCTCTCGTTCACCGGGGTGAACCCCAACGTACAGGCACCAAGATGGGGGGCAACCAGTATGCCCACTCCTGCTCGGCGCCTCTCACCAGGGGCAACTCCAGAGTGGAAGAGTGTCCAACCCCTCTCAAGGAAACTGGTTCCAGAGCCAGAGCCATGCGTTGAGGTGAGTCCGACTATTTCTAGTCGGAACCTCTCAACCTCACACACTAGCTCAGGCTCCTTCCCCACCAGAGAGGTGACATTCCATGTCCCAATGGCCAGCTTCTGTAGCCGAGGATCAGACCGCCAGGGTCCCCGCCCTCGGCCGCCACCCATCTCACATTGCACCCGACCCCTTATGGTTAAATATAAAATAAATATTTAAATACTTTTTTTTTAAATCATGAATGTAGCCGAATGCGACAAAGAGACTTTAGTAGTTGATCAATCTAGTTTATAAAATTCTAATCCAAATACTTTAGGTTTTAAAGGCTTAACAACGTTAAATTAGGACGTTTTAACGGTAGGCCTGGCGCCCACATCAGCGGTCCGATTTAATAAAATTTTAGCGAGAAAGACTCCAAATTGTTTCGCTGAACCAAGCGGACAGATCCGTTTTTGTCATGAAAATCTGACGAAGAAAGATCCGATTTTACATAATCCAAAAATTACGTTTTTTATCGGAAATGAAAGCTAAGCTAATGCTAACGGAGCCGCCAGCTAAAAGCTTCGTCCGTCCGAAGACAGTGCAAATGCCGTTGTACTGTGAAACCAAACGTTTCTAAATTGTTTTCTCTGCAAAAAGAAACTGAGAATTCGCTTACCAATTTTTATCGAAATAGTTCTGTCGAAAAAGCTGAATGATGACGAGGCAAGAATTCAGGAGGCCTTGTTGTCATGAGAACTTTGATACAATGTTGCCAGATCTCGCGACAGAAGCAAGCGACCAGCCCAAAACAAGCCCAAAACGAGCCCAACTGGCAACCCACCCCATTGTGTAAAACTAGGACCGTTTTTGACCAGTATCAACATATATTTGTTATGGCGTTGCATACAAACGGAAGAAAAAATTATGCTAAACACTTTGAAAAACGTAGCCACTCTAAAACATAAAGATACATTTTGCATATTTATACAGATTAACCCCATTATACCTCTGGGACTCATTTGAGATCTGAATTTTAAATGAAGAGTGATGACAACACTTGACAATAACAACAGTAGAGCAAGTATTACCGGTATACTGCATTGAATTACAATTATTGACTATTTAAACTTTTATAATAAGCCTGTTAATTTAAATTAACAACCATAATCAGATCAAAATTAAGTTTAGGCATTTTAGGATAACAAGTCTTAGAAAAATTTAGCAGAAATTTATTTTTAGACTTGCCAGTAAATTCTGTCTTTTAAAGGTTTAACTAAATTGATAAAACTTTGACACTTGTAAAGGATAAAAAGTATTCTTGTCAAATAGAAACTTGACTAGATTGTAAGTTGAAACGCTCAGTTTAAATTCATCATTTTGAAACGATTTTTGCATACGTTAAAAATGTTTTATCGATTTTAAAAAGCTATTTCACAGTTAAGTGGATTTTAAGAGCTGTTTCCTTTTAAGAGTTATATAATGTGACTGTAATGATTAATAATAAAAATGCTTTATTAGAAGTAACTTTTCAGCAAGTAGGTTTAATACGCACGAGAATCCAGCCAACTCGCCAGGAGTGAAAGACACATTTCACTGTTAAAACCTAATTTTGGTGTTGTTTTCGCATAAATTATGACCATTAGAGGCAAAAAGAGGTCTGGTATATTTGAACGGGAATTAGAATAACATATCATTTGACCATACAATGCATAATCTTTGACAGCAGTAAGAAGGGTTGTTTTTATTCGAACAGATTGGGGCTGTGTATACAGTAATAATAATATGGAAGATTAAAACGGAGCCCATGCTTTAACTTTTGATAAGTAAACCACTGAAAAGTGGTAAAATTTCTAGTTTCAGGTTAAATTGACAATTTTACTCATACGTAAATTAATGATTTTAGATCTGTTATGCAGATCAGATTAAAAGGATGCCTCTGTTGAAAATTCACTTTTATGTAAATGAACATTTTAAAATTCCATTGTGCAAACCAGACTTGCAGAGGTGGCTCTATTCAAGGTAAATGCTTATAACATGATTACTTTGAACCTGGTTTGTTAAGGATTTTTACATTTTTCTATTTTCTCATTTTTTATTTATTTTAGAAGCAGCCTCGCAATGTTTGTGGAGCGGAAACCGTAAGTCTGAAAGACCTCACGACACTTGCAGAAACACATAGGTAGTAGTACATACAGTACATTAAGATAGGACCATGTCAAACACACATGCAGCGTCTGAATTTTTGAATCACAAACTACTGTGGTTATTTGTTGGATCGGATCAGATTCAATATTTGGGGCATGTCCGGAACTGGCTCACTGACTTCACCGAGAACACCAAGGCTGGACTCCCAGGCTGCCCTGCTCAAAATAAACATTCGAGGGGCTTAAAATACTATGGCACTGAACGGGGGCGGTGCACTGGACTTTTATCCAAGCAATAGACTGTCCACAAAGACTGTCCACAAAGACTGTCCACAAAGACTGTCCACAAAGTTAAGATGAGAGACTGTCAGCAAAGCAAAGGCAAAGATTTTGTCAAAAAGGTCATCAAAGGTCATCAAACACACATGACCAGAATATGCGGTCACTGGATGCTCTGACAAGAGTGGTCTGAGCACATTCTCCAACAAGAAAATGAGAACAGGTCCTGAAGTCACCCACGCCAACTGTCCAGCTGAAGGTCATGCCCCCCGTATGGATCTGTGAAGATCTGTCAATAATCCTGGTATCGTATTTCAAAACTGCAGTCTGCTATGATTAATTTTATTTAATGAAACACATTCTCATGATATGGCCTGCTAGAGCAAGGCCACAGAATTTGTAGTTTATATTGTACAGTACTTGTGTGGGTCTGACGACTTATTTTTCCACTTCCTGTAACTCCGTGATGAAACAGATGATGATCCCAGCTCATAACCCTGAAACAAGTTAATGTTTATATTTTCTTTTGCAGATTAAATTTGTGTCTCCACAAACCTTCATGCAAAAGTTTTGTGGAGCTGAAGGAAGGATAGCAATTGTCCTTGAACTGTGGGCATTTTGGTTGGTCTGGTTTTCCACAAAGGAATTGATTAAGACATTTTTAGAACAATTTTTATAGCTTTATGCTTGAGATCTTAGATTATTTATACCATACCACTTTATTTATAGAGCACTTAGGCTGACGCGGGCCAACCAAGGTTCTGTACGATAGAAACAAGCCAAGCAGACAGTGAAAACAGAAGGAAAAACAAAACAAAAACGAAAACAAATTATATAGAAAAAGCAACAGAAACTAGCTAATATAGTGAACAGTGTATATTACAGAGAGGATCAAAACAAATCACATCATGTTAAAGTTGGAAGAATAAAAGTGGGTTTTTAATCAAGACTTAAAGGCTGTGAGTGAGGGAACCTGCCTGACACTCAGTGGCGATATATAATAATGCAATAAGGGAATATTAGGAGGTGTTCCTAGAAATAACTAATAATAATAAAGAATATATCACTAATAACATTAATGAAGGCTCATAAAAGGAAACAGCTCATTCATTGATTAGATGATCAGTTATACAAAAAATAACTTTTTAGATTTTTATATTCGAAAGCATAGCCATTTAAAGGATAATTTAAGAAGCACGTTGTACTGTAGGATGAATCAGATAAACCTACAAACCACATTTCTTTGGTATATGTCGTTTAATTAACAGGTATTTATTTTTAACAGATCCAAAGAGAAAAAAGATGGGGGACGCCCTGGAGTTTTGGATCTATTCAAAAGGTTGATTTGAAAGGTTGATTTTGAAATGTGGTGGTTCTATATTTTTAAAACACGACTGACTCTGACTATAGACTGGACTTATTTTGAGCACATGAACCACAGTTTTTATTGTAAATTCTATATGTATATATGTATGCATGTCTATATGTATGTCCGTCTATATGTATATATGTATGCATGTCTATATGTATGTCCGTCTATATGTATATATATATGTATGTCTATATGTATGTATGTCTGTCTGTACGTATATGTCTGTCTATGTCTGTATGTATGTTTAGACTTTTTCCACAGACTATGAGAAAGGTAAAGTATTTTAGGTGAGTATAAAACGTCTCCGTCTCCTGCTACTCATTTTGATGATCATGCTAATTAAGAATAACTTACTAATGTATGTACTAATACTAATGTACTTACTAATTAAAATAACCTCAAATCAGAGTGAGTGATTACTCATTTTCACTGAAGAATGAAATCATTTGTTGTTGTGTTGTTTTTTTGCCATTAAATACAAATGTTTTAGATAGTAAGAATGGAATTTTATTTTATGTTTAAAGAAACAATTATTATTATAGCCAATTACAGAATTTAGTTTAAGTTAAGTTAAGGAGTTACCCACAGTTTGACCTTCCCCAGACCACAAATGGCTCATGGGATCCGAAGGCCTTAGTTTTATTTGACAAATTGCAAGTTTTTTGGTGTCCAGTTCTCCTCTCAAAAAGACTACAGGTTTCCGGAACTCCTTCAGGGGGAGTTGCCAGTGATGTCAGTGAATCCCGCCTTGACTCGAGGTCCTGCTAGGGACGGCTGAAGACGAGGGTGGACGGGACCCCTACAGGTGGAGGAAAGGACACGTCATCTTCTCGAGAGAAAAAGCAGCAGCTGTTACATCTGAGTGACCGGTGCTCCCCTGAAAAGGAAGTTTGGAACGATCGCTGAGCCAGATTTTGAGATGGATCTGGTCAGAGCAAAGCTCCCCACTTTGTGGCTTGACTACACTATGCCACACACAATTCAGGGTTGCGACCTGCTACTGTGCCCGCAATTCATGCCTGAATAGACTAAACAACAGACAGCTGGACAAGACTGAAGCCATCAAACTGCCTGATGCCCTCCACCCACAAGGCGCACAAAAAGCTCTCCCCAAAGAAAAGAATGAACTTTGACAGAAACCCAAGAAGGAAAAGACTTGAACAAAAAGCTCTCCCCAAAGAAAAGATGAACTTTGACTAAAACCCAAGAAGGAAAAGACTTGAACAAAAAGCTCTCCCCAAAGAAAAAAAATGAACTTTGACAAAAACCCAAGAAGAAAAAGACTCGCACAGAAACTCACAGAAGAGGAAGACTTGAACAAAAGCTCCCCCCCAGAAGAAAAAAAGACTCTTCTCCCCCCCCAGGATGAAATGAACTTATTCCACACACAAAGAACTCCCCCCCCCAGATGAGATGGACTTGGACCCAACAATGAAAAACTGGACTTATTCCACACACAAAGAACCCCCCCCCAGATGACATGGATTTGTGCCCAACAATTTCTGCCACAAACAAATCCCCAAGGAACAGAAAGAACGTGTTCTGAAAACGGGGCACTCCCTCCCCAGGAAAGACACTGAAATTACCCTCCCACACCAAAAACAAAAAAAGAAAAAAGGGATGGATGCTGTGAAGAAGAATGGTTGATCTGCTGTGAAGAAGAATGGTTGATCTATTTCATTTTTTATGTTCAAACCGGTTGTTTTTACTTTCCTGGGCAATAGTTGATATCAAAGAAGTTTCAAACTTATTTTATTTTTGTGCCCATAAAGGGCTATTTTGTTGTGTGTTTGAGAATTATTTCCCACATCTTTGAAAGTGTATGAGTTCTATTTAATTGTTTAAGACAAATTAGATTGGTTCTGGCTAAAAACAAATTAGATTGGTTCTTTTTTGTTTAAAACAAATTAGATTGGTTCTTTGGTTAAAGACAAATTAGATTGGTTCTTTTTATTTTAAAACAAATTAAATTGCTTATTTCTTTTATTTGTTTAACACAAATAGATTAGTTCCTTTTATATATATATGTTTCTTCTCAAAAGTTTTATTTCTTTGGAAAAAGCTTAGTTTTGTGGGTAAATAGACTAATCCCTGCTAAATATATTATTCCTTTTAAAAACTTTTGACATAAGCCATAAAGTGAGACCTTACTCATTGCAAAATTCTCCTCAAAATCTTTATTTCTCTCAAACATTGAAATAAGTCATGAAATATGACAATCAACAGAGTTCTCCAAAACTTTATAATCTCTCAAACCATCCTAAAAAGGTGATTCTGCATGTTCAGGGCGTTACTGTGGGGGCACGGGACGGTGGTGTGAGTTTTTGCCTCTAATTAGAAATTCGGCCTCAGAGGTTGTTTTCCGCACCGCTCACCTGATTGATAATGATCAGTTTATATATGATAAAGAGGATGAAATGATGGAGATGTTCAATATTTATCATCTAAAACTAATTACTCTGACCCAATAATTATAACCCAGCTCACTTATATCAAATATTCTCTGTTCCCTTTAAACACTTATATTTGATAGTACAAACATGTTGTTTGCTTTTCTCTGATACAGAAAAGACAGTCTTCTAGCCTTGACAATGTCTGGATAAGATGTTCTTGTAGGATCAGAAACACGACTTGTTTGTTTTATCTGTAAGACGTCAGAGCTTGTCAAACTCCACCTGCTTCTTGTTTAAATAGCTTGTCATGTCCAGTACAATTTGGAATTGTGCAGGACAATGTATTTGAGACCAAACTAAGTTTCAAAGGACATTAAAAGCCCTTCCCCCTTGCAAGGTTGTTTGTCTGATTTAACACTGTTCTCTTGTTTATCTTTGTGTGGTTTTTATTAAGGTAACAGGGGTTTAAAATCCCCATCAGACACAACACCAGATGGAGGCAAACACTGTAGAACACAGAAACTGAGAGAAGGGAACACACAACACAAGGTGGGCTGAATATTAACCAAAACCACAATCCCTACGGTACCTCCCCCTCAAAAAACGTCTCCAGATGTCCCCAGAAACCCACTTCCCAGAAACCACGGGCGGGAGGAGGGAGGAACCGCAAGGACGGCGGGCACGAAGAAACACAAGGACAAAACACCAGGATACAGGGTAAACAACAAAAAATGACTGGGCGGTCGACAGACCAGCCATCAGGCCGAGGCAGGTCGGGCGGTTGGCTGGGAGGCCGTCCATCAAGCAGGAGCCGGTCGGGCGGTCGGCCGTCCATCAGGCAGGAGCCGGTTGGGCGGTCGGCTGGGAGGCCATCCATCAGGCAGGAGCTGGTCAGGCGGTCGGCCAGGAGGTCTTGCAGAGGGCACAAGCGAGCAGCCACCAAGCAAGGAGGCAGCCCGCGAGCCACACGGGGACAGCAGGCATGAAGACATCGGGTGAGCAGTCGTCATCGGGTGAGACGTCAGTCGAGTTGGGCGAGCAGCTGTTATCAGGCGAGTCATCAGTTGTTGAGTCGAGCGAGAGCAGGTCGGGCGTAGAGACGTCAGACGAGGTCGAGACGTCAGACGAGGTCGAGACGTCAGACGAGGTCGAGACGTCAGACGAGGAGTCGGGCGGCGGCGAGACGTCTTCTTCGAGTGGCAGCGAGACGTCTTCTTCGAGCGGCGGCGAGACATCTTCTATGTCGTCGAGTGGCGGGACGTCGATGTCATCGAGCGGTGGGACGTCGTCAATGTCGTCGAGCAACGGGACATCATCGATGTCATCGAGCAGTGGGACATCGTCGAGCGTGGAGACGTCATCTGGCGTAATGGCGACAAGCGATGAGACGTCATCGGCGTGGAGACCATCCATCGACGTGGAGACGGCGGCTGTGTGGAGACCCTCCAAGGCCCACCCAGAACAAGAAACTTGGGAGGTGCTCTCCCGAGCCCCCTCAGAACAGGAAACGTGGGAGACGTCCTCCAGGACCCTCCCAGGACAGGAAATGTGAGGGGCTCCCTCCAGGGACCCCTCGGAACAGGAAACGTGAGGGACTCCCTCCAGGGACCCCTTGGGACAAGAAACGTGAGGGGCTCCCACCAGGGACCCCTCTAGAGATGCTGGAGCAGCAGGCTCAGGACCGGCTGCAGGCTCAAGACCGGTTGCAGCAGGCGAATCAGCCACTTGGACTGAGGCTGGGTCAGCAGGACTCTTCCGTCGTCGACGGCAACGGCGAGGTCCAGAATCAGACGGCGAGGGAGAAGCAGAACAGGCAGGTGAAGAAAAACAAACTGAAACTGAGTCTATGGTGTCTGAATGGGTGTGATCCTTGTACTGTGAAGAAGCAAAGACTACAGGAGGTGAAGAAACTGCGGGGACTGCGGCAGGCTTGGGAACGGCCACAGGGGCTGCAGCTGCAAGGATCACAGGTGTAGTGGAAGGAGAGTCCGGTTCTGTTTCAGGAGGATGTGTGGGTGGGGCATGAGGACCGACAGCACCGGATCGGACGAGTAGCCCCAACCACTCCGCTTCTGCCAGCACCTCGTCCAGGAATTCCTCCATACCAGGTGCATCACATAGTCCAGGTAGACGGATATATTCATCAAGACGTTTGTTTGTGGCTACCCACCTCTTCCACAGGTTGCAAGAGGTACCTGAGTCCACAAACCTCTGGACAGATTCACAGAGCTGCTGATAATCCTCCTCAGACAGCCTGGAGAGGAAGCACTGCTGGGCTCAAATTAGGTTGTGTCATACTGTCAGGGATTACAGGTAGGACAGAACCCAATGGTGCAGACAAGAACTCTCACCAGGAGCCAGGAGATACAAAAATATATATTTAATGATAATAAATCAAAAGGCTGACTGTGCAGCAAAACTCACTTCATGAAACAGGATCAACACAGGAGACATCAGGGGAGACCCAACGATGACACGACAATGGACAACACACAGGAGCTGACTTAGATACACATGACTAATGAGACAAAACACCTGTGAGGACACAGGTGAAACACATTAGAGGAAATGACAGACAAACCAGGGAGTATAGGAACAGAGACACAACACCAGATGGAGGCAAACACTGTAGAACACAGAAACTGAGAGAAGGGAACACACAACACAAGGTGGGCTGAATATTAAAGACCGTGTAAAGTGAATTTCAATATTTTCTTCAATAAACATTATAAATGTCATAATTGTAATCTTGTAAATGAGTAAAAAGTCTCAAAATTGTAGCTCAATTAATTTTGGAGTTATAGATCAAACTTTGTTTAAAGATATGTCTGCTTCAGGATTTTTTAGGCGTGGTTTAAATGTGACCGCGTTTCGTCACGCGGTCTAAAGCCCCACCCCCTGCAGCTCCAGCCGTATAAATTAGTTCTTCGCATCGGTGGAGCCATTCACTCGCGAATCGCAGATAGCATCAGATAGCAATAGCATAGATATTTTGTTCATTGTTAGCTAGCTAATCAATTATGCCTCGTTCCTGCATCTTCCCTGGATGTCGCAATGGTCAGGGCACCCGCTTGGTGACTTTATTTAATTTATTTTATTTACTTGATCTCTGCTGCTGTCAGCCGCGGACACACAGAGTGGACACACCGTCCCCCGCACACAGCCACTGACAAACAGAGTGGACACACCGTCCCCCGCACACAGCCACTGACACACAGAGTGGACCTCACGTCCCCCGCGCGCAGCCACTGACACACAGAGTGGACCTCACGTCCCCCGCTCACAGCCACTGACACACAGAAGCCCCTTTCATAAATCAAACCTGCGCTATTCCCGCACAGACCAGTCCGGATTTAACGCGCCCCAGGTCATTCATAAGACAACAGTTGAAGGCGGGCATGTCCCGCTCAAAGAAACGTGTTCATATGATCAGCTGCAACGCGGCTTCAAAAGAGGCGTGGAGCTGGGCAGAACTGAACCGCAACGTATTTTTTGTGGGACAGATGTGTACAAGTTGTCGTGTCGTGTTATTTTAAATATTTCCTCAGTAATAAATAAATGGGACAGCTGGCTGCGCGCGCACACACACACACACACACACACACACACAAGTGTTCAAGACCCCAAATAGAACCAAATCAAACTCACACACACACACTCAGCGCGCTGTGCCGTTGCTAGAGGGGGAAAAACAGCGAAACTAGCTTACAGTCGTGTCGTGTTATTTTAAATATTTCCTCAGCAATAAATAAATGGACGCACGCGCGCGCACACACACACACACACACAAACGTGTTCAAGACCCCAAATAGAACCTATTCAAACTCACATGCACACACACTCAGCCGCTGCTTCAGAGAGAGAGGGGAAACAAAAGCGAAACTAGTTTATACAGTGGTTTCGTGTCATTTTTAATATAAATCTGCCTGTTGACTGCGGTCGCACACTGATGTCATCTGTATTCTGAGTGCGGATCGTGCGTCTTGCATTCAGAAGTGGGTCTGCGCGGCTCAGATCCGGGGCTGACACTATGAACCGTGGCGGGTCAGGGGGGGGATCAAAGGCGAGTCAATTTAATCCGTCAAACCGTGTTTGCGTGTTTTCTGAATGCTCGTTGGAGGCTTGAACACACATAAAAGCCGGACCGACCTGTCTTATGAAAGGGGCTAGAGTGGACACACCGTCCCCTGCGCGCAGCCACTGACACACAGAGTGGACACACCGTCCCCGCGCGCAGCCACTGACACACAGAGTGGACCTCACGTCCCCCGCGCACAGCCACTGACACACAGAGTGGACCTCACGTCCCCCGCGCACAGCCACTGACACACAGAGTGGACACACCGTCCCCCGCGCGCAGCCACTGAACAGAGTGGACACACCGTCCCCGCGCACAGCTGCTGTTATGTATCTGTGTGATTTCACATTGTGTGCTCACATTCTAAGAAAATAAAAAGTTTGACGAATATTTTGCTGACAATTGCTTTTCACTGACCTCTTTGGTTTCCTATATTTTTATCTGGAGGTTCAAATGAGTAGGGCTGGAGAACTCCAATTAGGCTGCCAGCCTTCGCGAACATCTTCAGGGGGCAGGACACGGGGGCAGTACTGCGCTGAAACCACGCCCACGCGCTGACACGCCCCCAGCGTTTCAGACCAGGGCACAATTATGATTTTTCATTATTTTTGAGACTTAATTTTATAAGGAAAACAATGTTTTTAATCAGTCAGATTTATATGGGTGATTAATAACACATATTTATGCCATGTGACAAACTCAAAACACACATTTAATTTCACTTTACACAGTCTTTAACCAAAACCACAATTCCTATGTTGGTAGACATGAAGCTGTATGTTAAAATTTTATAAATACTTACAATACATTGATTTGGGATTAAAGTATCCTTTCTTACAGACCTAACAGGTTCAGCAATAAATCTATTTTTCTTTAGGTGTATAGAAAATACTCCGCATTATGTACTTGTTAAACGTAAATACTGTAGGTGCCTTTAATTTTCGTTCATTTTGAAAGAAAAAAAATAAAATGTCGTTAATAACAAACAAATGAAAAACTTATTGTGTTTTTTTAATGCTGTGAACAGCTAATAAGTAAAGGGATAGTTCACAACATTGAAAGTGTTTTTGTTTATGTGGAAAGGTTATGAACAATGATGTTTTACTTGTTATAGATACGTATTTGGACAACCTCAGTCTGGAAAAAGTATATTTTTATTCAGTTCAATTAAAGCTAATGACTAATCAGAGTTGGGTCAACATCAAAGTGAATTGCTGCTCAAAAATTCATTGATATTCTTCTGAATATTATTTTTAATTTAACAAAGGCCCTTGGTTTCACATTGCATGGTTTAGCAAAAAAAAAATATATATATATATTGT